>ML809201.1:106329-125547 GCA_009831015.1 Picea engelmannii
TTGTTAGACGTAAAGCAAGATGATTCCTTGCTTCTGACCTTGTTGTTAGATGTAAAGCAAGATGATGATGTATACCTTGCTTCTGACCTAGTTGTTAGACGTAAAGCAAGATGTGACTGACACTGAGCTACCAGCTTATCAGCCGTGACATTGAGCCAGTGTAGTACTGTGATGTGCCAGCCTAGTGCTGTGATGAAGTATCATTTTTATTGATACATATTGATGTAGATGATGATGGCATTCTCTCGAGAATGATGATGTTGTCGATGAAGAAAACTTCCGATGACTCGTAAATATGCCAGCCAATGTTCCAAGATGATATTGACAATACTATCCTCTTGATGCCACTAATGATGCAGGCCTCTCTCGCATGATGCTACTGAAGAATACCCTTCTTGTTAAGGGGGAGTGTTGAAATAATGTAATTGTGAAGAGAATTCTTATTATTATTGCTATTTTATTCATAGGATTAATCCCCATTGTGGATTAATCATGTCAGTAATTGTATTAGGACCAAATCCCCTTTTGTGGATTGGTCAACGGACAATTATAATAGGCAGAATAAGAAGTCGGCCCCAACAGTTATTAAGAAGACCCAGAAATATAATAAAGGTGGGTTTACCCACCCAGATTAAGAAGTCATCCCTGCCAGTGAAGAGACACTTCACACATGCCAGAACTTGTATAAATAAAGGAGGCTAGCGCCTCATTTGAACACAAATCACTTGCTCAGTTTGAGAGACAAGTTTTGATCTGTTACTGGCAAAGGAGAGAGGGAGAAGAGTGGTGCATCTTTTGGAGAGGACTATCTATATTGGTTTGAGTTATCTCTTGACATTGTATTGGCAATTTATGATAAGGAAGTTTTTGTTGGGTTTTCTTCCCCTAGAGGGTTTCCCAGGATAAATGCTAAGTCTCTTGTGAATGTGTATTTCTTAGTGATCTTGTTCTTATGTTGCTCTTATCTATTGAAATGCAAAGAACTATAATAATGGCATAAACATTAACATAAAAAACCCTCCATTTTTCATTTCTGTAAAAATTATGGATAAGATAGCCCATTGTTTCCTAATTGATGGTGGTTCGGGCCCAAGCGTTATGTCAAAAATCATTATGGAAGAGCTAGGCTTATCATGTACTAATTAAAATTCTAGAAGCATGCTCTCCTATAACAGTATGCAACAGTCAACAATAGGAGAAATCAAAGAAGTAACTTTAGTTCTATGTGCTCATCCCGAAATAAGGACAACCCTTAGCATCCAAGTAATCGCCATGCCGGTAAGCAACTATTCTATTATCCTAGGAAGAGACTGGCAAGCCCTAGTAGGTGGATATCTTTCGCTTGATGGGACACACTTATCTGTTCCCCAGAATGGGCATAGTCCTAAGAGAAGGAATAATTTCACCATACATAGAGAGTATTCCTCAACTGAATGTAAATTATCTTGAGGAAGACTTAGGGGTGTACTCTATATTTGTTGATGAGGGTGACACAAATTTAGAACAATTTGATTTAGAAGACGGTATGTGGCACATCCATTTCGATGGCTCATGCTCAAACAAAGGTAATGGAGCTCGCATTATCTTGTACTCACCTATAGGTAAAATCCATAAATTTTCTTATAGGTTCGAGTTTTCCTGCACGAACAATGTCACTGAGTTTGAAGCCTTGTTGCTAGGCATCGAAAATGCCTATAACCTTGGTTGCGGTCACCTTACATGTTTTGGTGATTCTGAACTTGTTGTGAACCTTGTGCGTAAAACATATTCTCCTAGAAATAAGTTGATGAAACACTATACCCAAGCTATTTGGGCACTTATCTCGAACCTGCTATCATTTAACATCACTCATGTTAAGAGGGAACTTAATTCAATGGCTGATAGGTTAGTTGTATTTGCGGCATCCCCTACTCGACAAAAACTTCTACCTCAAAGGCATGATTGTACTTTTCAATCTTTAGATCGTCCTCACATTCCAGATAATGTAGAATCATGGTAGGTTTTCCCTAATGATGAAGGCATATGTGCTTTCATACAAAATGAACTGTTTAAGCCTAAGGAAATCATATCCATGGAAGATGAAAAATTTCCAAAAGGCTTGACTCCTCTTGAGAGTTCATTTTCGTTGCGTGATGCGAGCAACAAAGAAACACGTAAGGAAGAGGAGTCGAAAAGGAAAGTGGGTGATACCATTTCCTTGAACCTTGGGACCTTCGAATCTCCAAAGATGGTTAAACTAGGTTCCCAATGTTCTGACAAAGAAAAGGCGAAATTCACATAAATATTACGTGAATTTCAAGATGTTTTTGCATGGTCATACGAAGATCTTTGTGGTTTTGATCTTGCTCTCATACAACATGTCATGCCTATAAAGGAAGGGACAAAACCAGTTAGGAAAAAACAAAGACCCATTAACCCCGCACTTGAAGCTACTATTAGAAAGGAGTTAGAAAAACTTTTGAAATCTGGTATAATCTTCCTAGTTAAATATTTAGAGTGGGTTTCAAATTTAGTTCTTGTTAGGAAGACACCTGGTCAGATTCAACTATGCGTTGATTTTCATGCATTGAATAGAGCAAGTGTTAAAGATAATTTTCCTCTCCCTAATATGGAAATGATTTTGGAACAGGTTGTAGGGTCACAAATGATGTCCTTACTTGATGGTTTCTCTGGATATAATCAAATCAAGGTAAAAAGGACTGATAGATACAAACCTTTACTACACGTTGGGGCATATTTGCTTATGAATGCATGCCTTTTGGCTTGTCTAATGCAGGTTCCACCTTCCAGAGAGCTATGCAAATAGCTTTTGATGACCTGATCACTAATATTATCCAGGTTTATCTTGATGATGTGACTGTCTATTCAAAGAATCGATTGGATCACTTTGGTCATCTCAGAAAATTTCTCATGTGATGCAAAAAATTCGACATTTCTTTAAATCCTTATAAATCTATTTTTGGTGTTACCAAGGGCAATATCCTCGGACATATCATTTCTGATTTAGGAATAAGCATAGATCCCGAAAGGATAGCTGTTATTCTGAACCTTCCTGTCCCCACTTCCAAAAAGGAGGTTCAAGCCTTTATGGGCATTATCAACTTCGTTCGTAGGTTTGTTCCTGATTTTGCCTTAATGGTTAAACTAATTCATAATATTCTAAAGCAAGATTGGTCATTTTCTTGGACAGATGATGTCAAAAATGCTTTCGTAAGGATTAAGAAGGAAATCAGTTCGGCACCAGTTATGGTGAAACCAGACTTTGAGAAATATTTTATCATATACACTAATGCCACTGAGGAAGTAGTTTTTGTTATCCTTTTACAATGTGATGATTAGAGTAATGAACAACCTGTAGCTTACATGAGCCAAAGTTTATCAGATGACAAATTAAAGTACTCTTATATTGAGAAACATGCCTTTGCTCTTGTTAAAGTTATAGAGACATTTTGCCACTTTATCCTAGGCAAACACACACAAGTAAAAGTTCCTTTGCCTGCTGTCAAGTTTCTGCTTTCATAAAATTATCTTTCAGGGAAGCTTGCACATTGGCTTGCCAAAATCCAGGAGCATGATTTAACCATCATGGCTTCGAAAATAATTAAGGGACGAGACTTATCCCTTCACTTAACTCAACATGCTAAAGCAAGTGAAGAAATTGACGATCAAGATAATTCTCTTTCAACACTGTTTTATATTGACAGTCAAACCCTTTCTATAGCTAAACATCCCTGGTATAAAAATCCGGTGTATTACTTGAAATATCAGAAATTCCCACATGACTTAGATACTCATTAGAGGAGAAGAATACGTCTTGAATCTTCCATGTATATTATTTTAGGATACTTTCTGTTCAAAAGGTATTCTGATGGTATATTACATCGATGTGTAAATAATAAGGAAGCACATAAATTATTACATGAAACTCATGAATCTTCATATTCTGTTATTAATGTTGGTGGCCACTTTTCTGCTAAAGCTACTGCTTTTAAAATCATCAGAAATGGTTATTATTGGCCTTCAATTTTTCGAGATTCTTATAAAGTTGCAAGATCTTGTGATAAGTGCAAAAAATTCATTGGGACAGAGCATCTTTCTACTATGCCTTTGCAACCTATCCTCCCTGATTTTCCTTTTTCTAAATGGGGCCTAGACTTTATTGGTCCTATTAATCCTCCATCTTCCGTAGGGAAAGTTTTTATATTGACAACCACTGATTATTTCACTAAGCGGATTGAAGTTGTCCGTCTTAGGAACTCATAGGATGAACAGGTACTTTCTTTCCTAGAAACTAATATCTTCTCCAGATTTGGCATTCCTTTAGAGATTATCACAAACAATAGTATCGATTTAATTTCCGCAAAAACTACTCAATTTTTAGCTAAATTGGGGGTCAAACATTTAACCTCATCGGCTTATTAAACTCAAGGAAATGGGCAAGCCGGGTCTACTAACAAAAATGTGGTTAAGATCATCAATAGGCTCATCGAAGATAAGCCTCATCAATGGCACACTCTCCTCACTTACACGCTTTGGGCAGATCGTACTACTACCAAAGTAAGCACATGTTGCACCCCCTTTCAGCTTGTTTATGGTCAAGAAGAAATCCTACCTACTGAGATGGAACTCTCTTCTCTATTTCTGATGCTACAGATTGAAGAAATAAATTCTTCCAATGTCCCTCAAAGGATAAATGCACTTTTAGCCTTAGAAGAACAAAGAATGTTTGCCTTGGAAAACATAAAGAGGAGACAACAAACTGTAAAGAAATATTTTAACAAATGCACAAAAGCTGTCAAATTTAAGGTAAATGAAAAAGTCTTACTTTGGGACTCAGCCCATGCTGACAGAGGGAGACATTCGAAGTTTCAGAAATTATGGCTAGGTCCTTTCAGGATCGCTTTTGTCCTAGGCACAAACTCTTATCTTTTAAAAGATTTGGAAGAGCGATTGTTTTCCTATAGTACAAACGGTTCCCACTTGAAACATTATGTGGAACCAACTTGATTGATAAATTCCATGTGGAAATCACTACTGTATATAGATTTTTGTTTTGCTATTTTATTTTTCTTTGTTTAATTGATTGGTCAATTTCTGTTGTTTTTTGTTTGTTTATTAGAAATAAGTTTTGGATCAATTTCACCACAACAATGCCATTCTGTAAGTATTGTTGGTCAATACCAATAAAGTCACACAACTGTGATGATTTCCTCCTTTTAGACATCGCTGAAATTGTTTTTTGCTTCAAATGTTGTTGTTAGATATATGATTTGATTTTCTTCCCTATTTTCTGCTATCCCTTTCTTCCCTCCATCCTGAAATTCAAAAGAGCCTATTAGAAAAATTTTCCTTAAAAAAAAGAAACACTTTTACTGTGAATGATTGAATGTTATGCATACAGGACCAAACCCCCTCATATGTACCACTTTTCATGAGTTATTCCCAAAGTCCCGGATCATTTTTTCCCTTCAACCATCTTTTTCCCCCTGTTGCATAATCATTTTGGTCAATAATTCTTTGATCTATGTTCACCAATCTACAAAAACAGACATTTTGAGTTCTTAATCCGTTGGAAATAGATTTACCTCTGGAGTCGCCAGTTTGTTGACACTAAAAAAGCGCAACATAGGTTACCTGCTTGCAAATGGTTGCAACACCTTATTATTTAATTTTATTTAATAATATACCAATAGGTGGGACCCCTTGTATAACTTCTGTGACCATGATGAAGAAGCGAAACTTATATTTTGTTTGCCTATGTCGTGGTTGTGACAAAAACTCTATAGTTCATTTGCTTCAAATCGTGGTTAAAGTGCTTATGATAAGATGTTGTGGGAAAGGTGATTAAAACAAGGAATAATGTTGTCTTGATTATCTCTCGCGAAGTATGATTATGTTGCTTTTAAATGGATGAAGGAATTACACTCCACTTTAATTTTGATATTGTATATGGTTTATAACGTAGTTGGGTGATCACCTCGACCCTTTCTACGATTGTTGTGCACATTGTTTTAATTGCAAGATTGGTTGTATCCCTAGTAAGTTGTCATATGTGAAATGGGGATAGTGGAAAGGGGTGGCGCATTGCAAAATTGGAACATGGGAAAACTTTGGAATAGTTGGCTTGTATTAATTGTTTTGAATGTTAATGGTCGATGAGTTGTATAGTGATCTTAACTTGTACTATCCATGGATGAAAATGTGAAGGGAGAAGCGATGTGCAGTAAATGCACACCACTCTAACTCACCTTGAGCCTGTCACCCTAGTCATTTTTTGCATTTTGCTATGTTGGTTGTTGTTGCTCCGCTTTGCTTGGTCGTGGAGGAGGTATACAACCTAGTCATTTCTCCTTAAGCAATCTTTTACATAGGTATGGGGTTTTATTTCTTTTCCATCCATGAACATTCTCTCTGCTCTTTAAGTGAATAGTTGGCTCTTGTTTGCTCACAGTCTGTGTATTTCCAAAGATGTTATAATGAATTCGAACAATGTATTGGTTGTTTGCAAATTTTGGTTTCCTGTGTTGGTTGTTTTGAGATCATTGACATTAAAAGAGTCGTGGGTGGATTTTACTGTGTGTATCTATTCACAATTTTGCTGTGAAAAATATTATGGTTGGGAAACTCCCGAGCCTGCCTTACCTCTGGTTCCTTGTATTGGGTTTTTTTCTCTATTCGAAAATGGGTTCTCTTCACCTCTTACCTTGGGTTTTTGTGAACACTCCACATGTATGTTAAGACTATTGGTCTTCGTGGCTAATACGCCTGCGCCATAACCTCGAATCCGTGAGTATTAATGTGGAACACTGTGGTGGGAGTAAACCTTTCATGCTTTGTTCTAGCCAAAACATCAGGTTGTTAGCTCACTTTCTTTTGCCACTTACTGTCGATGTTGCATATTAAACCCTATGCACTATTGTGAAGGCGTTGCTTACCCAAAATTTGATGAAAGCACTGTTCGTGATATTTTGTTTGGGCATGAGTTTTGATTGGTCACTTGCTATGCAAATATGGAGGAAGTGTTGAATTCACTGATTCTTTTGAAGTTACAGTCTATCCATATGAAGCTCATGAGGTCAATAGCAATGTTCTGAATTATTGTTAAAATATAAACTTGCCATTTTCTATTGTAGTTACGAAAATCACCTGTGTATAAGTTATATGATGCTCGAATAAAGTATACGAACCAGAATGAAATAGGATGAGGAAGTTCGGTAAATTGTGCTTCGATTGAATTGTGGTTATATATAGGGATTGGTTTTGGGGCATTTCATGGGACCCTATGGGTTTTAAGAACTTTGTTGATGTTGATATTATGGTTGTAGCCTGTACACTCCAAGACTATTGTTGTATTTCCTGTGGCGATTACGATGTTGTTCATTTTCAACTCTATTATATACATGCAATATTTTTACTACAGTTATTTTTCAAAATCGTAGACATTTTTTATTTTATTTTATTTATTTATTTATTATTATTTTATTTTTATTTTTATTTTTTTTTTTTTCCGCGGAAAAATTCATAATTTTATTATAGAACAAAATTACATACACAGATATGTATTTTCTATGTATCATAGTTGTGTACATATTTTCCACTCAAATGAGTCAGTTCAACAGTCTCAACTTACAGGCTTCTATGAGACACATTCCCATGACTGGTTCCAAAATAATAAGTAGTTAAAAAAATTCTAAAAGTCTTGACCCCACAATGGTCATTCTGTTGTTATTACATTGTAAACAAAATTTCATAAAAAAAGGTAAGAGTTTCCTCCTCATACGAGGATATTGTCGTTCGCCTGTGTTCTGTCATTCATTAAAAGGTCTGTGATATAATCCTCGAGTGCCTGTAGGTGTGATTTATGCTATATACTATTGGCCATAGTCTAACTGCGTGGCCTCCTTGGAAAGTATGTCTGCCAATTGGTTCCTTTCCTTGTATATATGAGAAAAAGAGATAGTGTCAAATATATTTTTGATGCGAATTACATCCTCTAGCAGTGGAAGAAAACGTGAAACTTGACATCTTTGTTTCTCATTGATCCAATTGATGATTACTAGGGAGTCACCAAAGACTTGTAGAGTTCTACATCCCTATTCGATAGCAAATAAGAGGAGTATTTTTAAAGCCATTAATTCAGAGTAGTTGTTTGTGTCCTAGCCCAGACCCACTTTGAGGGTGAAGTAGTGTGCATGCGAGAAATGGAGACAGCCTCCCCCACCGCAAAGTGTTTGATCGGACAAGGAGGCCCCATCGAAGTATCCCCACATAGTATTACTATCAGGTTCCACCTCCCTGATATCTCTAGGAGGAGCCATAGTGTCCCTACCCAACCCTAAAAAAGATTGAAAGATCCCTATACAATTTACTGCAACTCTTTCTACTGAGAAGGGTGCATCCTGAAATATTTGGTCGTTCTGGGTGATCCATATCCCCCTATCGAGAATAAAAGGGAAGGCTCGGTAGTCCCCTTGGCCTTGTACCCGCAACCAATTATGTAGAGATAATTCAAAGGTAATTCCCTGCCAAACCCAGAGGGAGGGCATCAAGGTCCTAGCAAAGGACCAGACATCCAAGACAAAAGGACAAAGTAAGAAAAGGTGGTCCACCGATTCTAGATGGGATTTGCATAGAGCATAGTGTCCTGGTCCTAAAAAAAGACGTCTTTGTAAGTTGTCCTAGGTGGGGAATTTGTTGGCCAATATTGACCAAATTAACAGTTTCCCTTTCGCTAGATATTTTATTTTCCATATTTTCCGCCACCACCAAAGGGGGTTCCTTTGAAAAAGATCCACACATAACATGATATAACCAGAATGCGGGGTGTATTCACCATCACCAACTCCATCCCAAAGTAGTTCATCATCTCTGTCCACTAGATGAAAAGAGGTTGTATGAAGAGCCTGTGTGTACCTATCCCAGAGAATCAAATCCTTCTTCGAGAGGCCAACTCAATTCCCCGTTATCCATCCTTGATGCCACAGGTCTATAAGTAGGGGGTCCCCCACTTGTGCTAGATGATAGTATCCTGCCAGCACCAACCTTAACCGAATCCTGTCCGATAAAATATGGCTCAGTTGAGATCCCGGCCAAGGGTCCATACCAAGATGAACCTGTCATCCAGAGCCCACTCTCCACACTAGACCATTCCCCACCAGATCAAAGGCCTTGATCAGAGCCTTCTAGATGATAGAATCCCTCGTTGATGTTTTGGAAGGAATGCAAATCCATTCGAGGATTGAGAGTGGAGCTATGTATTTTTTATGAACTACCTGCATCTAGAGACTATTGGTCTTAATCAAGCGCCAGGAGCACTTTTCCACAAGTGCCTTGGAGAAGGTAAAGATATTTTTTAATCCCCGGCCGCCTAGGGATTTTGGCATAGCAATACGTTCCCAATGAACCCAAGGTAAGACTTTTTTGTCCTTATGTCCCTTCCAAAAGAACTCGAAGCACATCTTCCGTAACTTCTCTGAAATTCCTTTTGGAATCCATGCTAAAGACATCTAGTATACTGAGATGGCCTCTACAACTACTTTAATTAGAACAAGTCGCCCTGCCCTGGAAAGCCATCTGTGACTCCATCTCTTGAGCCTTTTATCGATTTTGGTTATAAGCCACCCCTAGTCGGTCTTCCGGTAGTCATTTGGTTTCAGTTGATATCTGAGATACTTGAAACCCTCATCTAGAGAGAAAACCCTGAAGGGGAGCCAAGTAGTAATGAGTAGTGAATCTTCCATGGATAGGAGAGACAAAGTGATACTGGATTTTTGGTTGTTGATTTCCATGCCTGTAGCTTGTTTAAAAAGTAGAATCCCTTCACTCAACTTTTCAATATCTTGCCTGGTTCAATTGCAAGAGATTAATATGACATCTACGAACATAAGGTGTGAGATGTATAGTCCTGTAGAGATTTTTAAGCCTCTGAAGGTTCCTGCGAGATTTGCCTCAATCAAGAAGCGACTAAGGCACTCAGCGACTAGAAGAAAGAGAAGTGGAGACAAAGGACATCCATGTCTAACTCCCTGTTCCATTGTAAAGAAGGAGGAGGCAACCCCATTGATAAATATAGAAAAGGATACTGAGGTTAAGCAATCCATCGTCCAGTTTGTGAAAGCTACCCCAAAACCGAGGTGTATTAGCAACATTCGAATATAAAGCCAATTTACTTTGTCAAAAGCCTTTGAGAGATCGATTTTAATGACCGCCCCTTTGAGTTTCTTGCTTTTTAAACTATGGAGGCCTTCTTGAGCAACCTCGATGGCCTCGTGGATCTGCCTGCCTTTCAGGAATCCGAACTGTTCAAGTGAAATATGCCTAGAAAGTATGTCTTTTAAGCTTCGGCTAATGACTTTTGAGATAATTTTATAGAGGCAATTGCACAAGGAGATCGGGCGAAAGTCATCAAAGGAAGTTGGATTTTCTAATTTGGGTATTAATGCAATGAAGTTAGCATTAATAGGCTCATGTATACGCCCATTTATCCGTGACTCCTCCACTATCGACAAAATGTCATTCCCCATAATATCGAAGAACCACAAATAGAATTCAATCGGCTAATCATCCAGTCCCATGATCTTCCCTTTCTGGAATGTGTTCATGAAAACCAACAATTCTGCTTCATTGACTTCCATCATCAAAGAATCTTGCTCTTCCTCTTCCACAAAACTAGGAAAGAGCCTGGTCTCTTTCACGATTTCAGTGATTGAGGACCCCACCTGTGCTTTGAACAAATTTTTGAAGTGTGTAATCCCCATTGAGGCGGGACCCTCAAAAGTATTGACCAGTTGGCCATCTCTCTTGGTAAGGCTCCAAATTGTGTTATTCATTTTCCTTCCCTTGGCATACGAGTGAAAAATTTTTGTATTCTCATCCCCACAAGCGATCCAAAGTGCACAACTTTTAAGTCGCCACAAGGCTTCATTTTCAGCCAAGATAGTTGCCTACTTGAATCTTCTCACGTTTTCCATAAAATGTGCAGCAGCATGGGAATTTTGCTTCGGGCCAAAGGGAGTCCACAGATTTTGCACCAGTGCTTGGTACTCAAGATCCTTTATCCAACCTTCAAAAAACTTGAATGGTATGGGAGGCCTACGATGCTTGTTACACAATTCCAGTACTATCGGATTGTGGTCTGAGTCACTAGAACAAGCTACCCATTGTCGTGCAAGTGCTAAAGAATCAAGTAAATCTTCCTATAGGAGGAAACGATCCAAATGTTTTGCAACACGTGCATCCCCAATCCTCAAATTTCGCCAAGTCGACTGTAATTTCGCCGACTCTAGATCCAACATTCCATGTAGGTCTAGCAAGTGTGAAAAATAATCATTCAATGGGTCTGGGGTAGCTCGAGGACCCCAGAATTTAGATGCTCCCAAAGGAAAGTTTAGATCTCCACCCACAATAAAATATCGTTCAGTAAGCCAAGAGCTAAGATCCAGTGAGTCCCAGTATTGTTTTCGATCTGAATAAGGACCATATATATTGATAAGTAGCAAGGGGTGGCCCAACTCTGCTGAAAACATATTTAGTCCAAGATCCGATTCAAAGCCCCAAATTTGTTCACATTTACATCTCTTTAGCTGCCAACGTGTGGCTAGTCCCCCAGAGTGTCCCTTTGCATCCACAACAGCACATGACCAACTAGGTAAAATCGTAGGCATATTAAATTGGTAACCGTGTAATACAGTTTCTAAGGCAAGTGAGCCATTTTGTGAAGTAAGCACCAATTCTGGGTTGTTGTTTTGGAAACAGAGTATGGTTTAAACATTAAATTTTTGAATAGTAAGATATTTTGATTGCGAATTTACATCAGAGATGGTATGTTTTCTATATCATTTGAACAATATCCGTAAGAATTCCCCCCCATTCTACCAATTTTCGCTAAATACACCCCCTTCATGATCCCAACTTCACTTATTCATTCCTTGTTCTGTGATATTTATTTTGAAGAGGAGTTTGTGTGGAAATAAAAGGAAGTTGATATGGCAAGGGTTGAGGATTGATGTTCTGGATATGTTTACATACACATTTGATTGTTTTATTAATTGTTTGAACAATATTCATATATTCCTTCCCCTCCATGATATCATTTTTCGCTAAATACAAGCCCTCCATATTTCCCATTAACCCTACCAATTCCTTGTTCATGTGCCAATTAATAAATGACATGTTATGGATGGATTGCATGTGTCTTGTAAGTAAATTCTAGAGACAACTTTTGATTTATGTAAGTAGAGTTTAATGTATGGGTTATTAAGAATTTCACGAGTGATTAATTATTGCTACAAGATAAGTTTTTTCAATAGAGGCAGTAATGGCTGAAATAACAAAGGGAGAGGTGACTGGTAGCGAGGCCATAGAAGGCCTCGATTTTCTATTCATTTCGATGTTGATCCACAAGAGTTGAACCAGTTGTTTCAAGTTGGGTTTTTTAATTTGGTTGGCCATGCTATCTTGCATGCCCCACCTGATAGACCCCCATTTCAGCCTCCTCAAAATTTTCTGGGCATTCTCGTTCCTCCACATGTATTATTGCAGCTCGAAGTCCCCGCTAATGACAGTTGACAATAAATTTTCCACCAACCTATCTCTCACCACCATGGTTGGCCCACTGTGTCATTACATTGACCACCACCAATTAATCCCAATGTTCAAATTTCTCTTGATGTTTCGCCAATACAATCCTTGCACACTAGAAAAATATTAAAAACTGATATCCCGCAACATGGGCAAGACAAAGGAAAAGCATCAGCTTCCCCCTCCAGTCCTTCCACAAAATCCTCTATTTCTGTGTCTTCATGCCTCCACCTAAATGATGACTGCTCTCATGTGATTAGCAAAATACAACCCCAAGGGTCTAACCAACCAAGGGCCACTCAAGGAAAGTCAGTTGGAGACAATAGTGAAAATAGGAAATATGCCTTGCAAACCAACAAATATGGATTTTAAAGTTTTTTTTTATGATTTTCAGTAATGAAGACAATATTTGATAATTTTCAACTTTTGGGGATAGCAAGATTTATTTTGGATATTTTTGTGGATAAATGGATATATTGTTTTTTGGGATATGTCCTTAAATTTTGTTGATATTTAAATATTTGATTTGAATAGTATCAAGGGGAGCTACAAGGGTGTTATATGATCTAATTGATAAAATTTTGTATTTTATAATTGATGATTGGCAAAAGAATGATGGAATTCACAAGGGGTCCCACCTATTTAGTAATTATTAACTAGACCCTTATTTATACATTATTATTAGTTATTTCTCTCTAAAATAATTAGTTAAGTTAATTTGACTTAACTAAAGAAAGTAGTTTAAATACCTCAACTTATTGAGAAAGAATAAAGGTTCAATGAGAAGAAGAAACAAGGGGAGAATAGAAGGAGAAAGACGAGACTAAGGTTTTCTCTTTAGTTAAATGAGATATTTTTAGTTTTCATTCATTTCTGAGTTTACTTGAAAGCCTAATCCTCTTGTTGACAACAGGGTCTTATTGGAGGCAGCAAGGTTCAAAACTGAAACATACTTTTCAGCCGCTTGTTTTAGAGGTGTTGATTCATCCTTCATAGTCTGTGTATTCTGGTATGTTTGTGAATTAATTTTCATGGCTGATAAAAGATATCTTACAGAGTCAAATGGCAACATTTTTGTGGACCTCGGGTGACATTCTCAACTATCTTGTCCTAGCCATGCAAGATCTGAAAATGATTGAGTAAGGTGTTCCATACATTTACCTCAATAGTATGGAATCCATCTTCGCTACTGGAGTGAATGTATCATCATATCCAATGCCATGCACCTGCTGAAAGCCTTTGGGAACTAGCCTGGCTTTGTATTTGCTAACCTGTCCATCTGCTGCACTCTTGGTCTTATAGACCCATCTGCACTTGAAAAGTTTCCTTCCTGAAGGAATAGGAACTAGATCCTAAGTATTTTCTCGAGGAGTGAGTTGTACTCCTCCTGCATGGAGGATTCCCAAAAGGGATTTCCAACAGTCTCGTCATAACACTATGGATCTGAAGACTGAACCAAGAAAATATGCCAAGGTGGCATCGGTTCAATGGGAGTGAGTGCAAGAGGAGGCTCCTCAAAATCAGATCGAGTCCTCCTAGTATCAACTGGATCCCCGGCAAGATCCCCTACATTCTGAAGAGTAGTCTTGGCCCACTTGGGCCTCTACTCTAGCTCTGCATATACATATGGATGCACTAACTCCGCATCTACCTGTATTGACTTTGTATTTGGATCGTCTGAATACTGTGAATCGAAACTCTCATCTGAAGAAGAGTCGGCATGTGCTTGCTCATAATCTCTGACAAGTGGAAGAACAAAAGTGTCTGCATGTGGTTGTTGAGGTACATGCGAGACACTTTCTTCGAATTGGAAATTATGTTCAATGATGAGTTGGTCCAAAGAAGTATCAATATGTTTGTATCCATTCGTATTGTTGATGTATCCAACAAAGATACACTCTATGCTCTGTGGATCAAGTGGCTTCCTCCTCTCAGGGGGAATCCTGACCCATGCACGTGAACCAAAAATATAGAAGTGGGTCACTTCCGGTTTGAGGTCGCTCCAAGCCTCGTAAGGGGTCTTATCCTTGACAGATCTATGGGGAGATCTGTTTTGGATGTAGGTTGCACAATTAAGTGCCTCATCCCATAATCTCTGTGGAAGTGAATTTGCATGTAGCATGCAAGATGCCATCTCTTTTAGAGATCTATTTTTCCACTCAACAACTCTGTTTTGCTACGGATTATAGGGAACCATGTGCTGCAACTGAATCCTTGCCTCATGGAAAAGATTTTGTATCTCATGGTTGAAATACTCTCCCCCGTTATCTGTTCGGAGGACTTTGACTTTTTTATTGACTGTGTCTCAACAAGGGATTTGAAATCTTTGAGTTGTTGAAAGATCTCTGATTTTTTCCTGAGAAAGAAAATCAATGTGAAGCGTGAGAAATCATCAAAAAAAATGAGCACGTGCCTTGCTTTTCTGATTGATGGATGCAGAAAAGGGCCCATGAGGTCACTATGGATCAGCTATAAAGGAGAGGAAGCCTTCTGAGTCTTTCATTTGTCTAATTTCTCTTGAGGGTGTTTTCCAAGAACACATCCCTCACAAATTCCTTTGGAGAAGTTGATGTCAAGTAGACCATCGACCATTCCCTGCTTGCTAAGTTGTTGCATATATATGAAATTTAAATGCCTGAACCTTTCATGCCATATCCTACTGCTTTCATCATCATGGGTAAGAAGTTATGTAGAATCTCATTCAATAAATTCAGAAAATGTGTAGAGTCTAGATTGATGATTTACCTCACCGATAGCAACCCTGGAATTGGTTTGCATGTCATAGATATCCACTGCATCAGGTGTGAATATGACTCTCTTTCCGGTACCGGAGTTTGTCATCTAATATACAGAGAGAATATTGATGGAAATTTTGGGAATGTGTAGCACATTTTCGAAGCTTCCATTTGTGAGTTCAATTCTTCCTTTACCCATGACCTCGACTGGAGAGTTGTCCCCCATAAGAATAGGAGGACCTTTGCATGCATCCAATGAAGAATAAACTTATTTTGTGGCAACCATGTGGTGTGATGCACCTAAATATACGACCAAATCATCGAGAGAGGATTTGATGGAAGTCAAGGCATGGCTAGAATTTCCTTTCTTGGGATTTTAACCTTATGGTTTCTTCTTCTTGGAACCCTCGGGGATGCAATCTCCAAGGTTGTTTTGCTGAAGTGTTTGGGTTATTAGATCTATCTGTTTCTGCATACATGCAGATTCTGAATGGAATACTTTATGGCAATAATTGGATTGATCCAGGTGGATATCAGTGGCCACCCACCTATTCCACGGGCTTGAAAAACAGTTTTCCATCTTGGTAGTTTTTCGGTAGTTTTTCGACAATATTTTGGGTTTCAAACTTTCGGGGTTGTTTTGAGGCCCTGACGTTTTTTGGGGATTTGGGGCCCATGTGACTTCTACAAGAAATGACTTGGGCCAGTTAAAAATATTTCTTCTCAGTTAGACCTTTCCAATGGTGTATCGAGCACCCCAAACAGAGATCGTATGCAAAAGTTACGCCCCCGGGAAGTTGACGTATCAACTACTCCCATTGGGGCCCGCAAACCTTTTGTATTTTCATCTTCCAGGGTTAGGGTTTTGGATTTTCCTTCTTTGGATTTGCATGTGCTTTCCTTTTGTATTTTTCTTTAGATTTATGATATTGATGACTGCTTCCATCTTACACAGTAAGTGCATGCGCCTTTGGGCCTTTGATTTTTCCCATATTGATGAGTTTGTTCTGCTCTTATGTAAGAGACTTGATAAAGGCCTCAAGACAGGGCATCGTCCAGGTAAATCTAGAGGAAAATATCACTGAACAAAATGTGGATAGAAACATTGAGTATTCTGGACCAAGTTTGGAGAGAATGGTGAGAACCCTTTGTTTCTCCTCCTTATATTTATCAACCTCGCAAGCCTTGAGTTGTGATAACAAATACTTATATTTGGTAAAGAAATATTGGAGATTGTCGAAGGTTTTTGGATCCAATGTGAGCAATTCCACCTCGAGCATGTGTCCCCTCATCTCGTCCTATTTTTCAAAAATCCCTTCCATGGTGGTCCAGGCTTCATTGGGGGTTTTACATGAGGATATGTGAAAGAGGAGTTCAAAAGAAATGAGACTGCAAATTGTTCCAAACGCTTCATCCATTCGATTTAGATACTTGGATTTTTCTATGGTTGATGTTGGTTTTGTAGATTTTAACCTTGTACAATATCTACTGCAAACATATATTCAGTAAAAGAACATAAAAGATACAATGGAAAATACAAACATTACACAAAGATTTTTCCCCTAGAAACCCAAACCGGGAAAACCAACATATTATATATTCATTCATAGTGATACATTGTTTAGAATACAATATACATATAGGAGCCAACGACATCCAAAACCCTAACCCAATGACCTGGATTAGTCAACAACCCTAATTCCTTAACCGAAAATAGAAAATCATCGGCAAATAAACCATGTGCCGAAAAACCACCTAAAGTATGTGACATGTTTTTCGAGGCAGAAAAATATGTGACATGTAATCTGAGGCAGAATATAACACTACTACTACTTGTGAAAAGAATATAACACTACTACTACTTGTGAAAAGAATATAACACATACTCAACAGGTTTTGTCTCTGTGTTCATGGTTAACTGGTATAATCCTCTGCCTCGAAGATGCATTATCATCTTCTCCTTCCATGCAAAGAAATTGTACGGTGTAAGAATGAATTCTTTTGGAAAATCCATTTTTTCGTTGTCTTCAATCTTTGGTACCTGCAAAAATAATATGGTGTGTCTTTTCCCTAGTATTTCGTCGGCCCTAATACCATGTAAATGTGTTGAACCTGCACAGAATAGATCTAGCTAGGAATTTACATACACAGTTGCAGAGAAAATATGAGAAAAGAGAAGCAAAATAGAAAGAATGCAAGAATTCTCATTAACCAAATGAATGAATGATAATTTACACATGATATAATCTGTCTAACTCAACTAGTGTACACAAGAGGAGAATCCAATGTTCCATAGTGGTGGTATAGAGTGATCTGGACACACACCAACAACTATGGGAGTAAACTTCCACCTAGTCTAGTCTCTCAGGCAGTTATGGGAGTGAACTGCCACCTAGTCTCTCAATCTTTAGTTAACTGACTGAAACATAGTGAAGTGAGGAGGAGATCAGGGAATCATGAGTAATGTTCTAGTCTAGTGATGATCCCAAGGACAATGCGCATTAGCTGGTGATGATCCCAATGTTGTGTGGTGATAATCCCAAAGTGGCATCTAGACTCCACTCAACTGATCAAACTGAAGTGTGAACTGAAGAGAATATTCTCCTAGAGGAATATTCTTCCTAAAATATAGGAGACTGAATAATGACTAATAAACATAGGGAAAAACTTTGGAAAAATAAATCATAGGTGTGTGTCAAGTATCTCCAACATTTTCTCTAGGCAAGTCTTCGAAGATGTGGCAATATGCTATAACATAGATCAAATAAGAAGTCACATAAAATTTTCTATTTTTTCTTAAACCACCTAGTTTAAACGATATCTGATTTGAAAGAATTCGGCCCCAGTCAATCAGGATGTCTTTGTGAGCAACAAAATGAAGAATATAAATAATGTATTTTGGTATGGAGGCCATGGACTCCAAGCCAATTATACATGAAAAAATATGGATGAATTCTTTGTATGGATATTTCAAAGAACTTAGCTCAACCTAAACGAAATCGCTATCAACTCCCGGGCTACCAAGATAGTTCTAGAGGAGATCTACTCCATGAATTTCTTTAGGAAGTTCATTTGCTTCCTCATTCTTGAACCGCAAGGTGGGGTTTGGGAGTCACAACATTCTCCTAAAAACTGAGGGAGTCAAGGAGATTGGCGACTTCCCCTGTGTAAATTCTAACCTTGTACAATATCTACTGCAAACTGATATTCAGAAAAGAACAGAAAAGATACAATGGAAAATACAAACATTACACAGAGATTTTTCACCTGGAAACCCAAACTGGGAAAACCAACATATATTATATTCATACATTGTGTTACATTGTTTACAATACAATATACATATAGGATCCAACGGCATCCAAAACCCTAACCCAATGACCTGGATTAGTCCAAAACCCTAATTCCTTAACTGGAAATAGAAAACCATCGGCAAAAAACCATGTGCCGAAAAACCACCTAATATCATGTGGTCCCGGAAATATGTCATCCCGAAAAAAAAAATCGGGGGCACTGCCCCCGAACCCCAGCGTAGGGGGCTCCGCCCCCCTGCACACCCCTGCGCGCCCGACGCAGACGCTCAGACACTACTACTCGTGCAAATAATATAACACATACCCAACATTCTTCCACTTTTTGTTTTCTTTGCACACAGGGGGTTACAGGGTTACATAGTCAACAATCCAGGGCAGCAATGCCCATGGATCCTCTACACCAAGAGAACTTCTTAGTGCTCACAAATTTTGTTAATGAATATGCATCATTCTTCAAAGTGTCCACCTTCATCAGTGATACTTTCTTTTCTTCAATCATGTCTCTTACAAAGTGATATTGAACATCAATGTGCTTTGTCTTTGAATGATAAGCAGGGTTCTTTGCCAAGAAAATTGCACTCTGACTGTCA
>ML809201.1:129025-154535 GCA_009831015.1 Picea engelmannii
CTACCCCCGAACCCCCGCGCGGGGGGCTCCGCCCCCCTGCACCCCCCTACGCAGACGCTCAGACACTACTACTCATGCAAAGAATATAACACATACCCAACACCCTGGACTTGAAAAAATATTCTTTCTATGTCAAACTTATTTGTGCACCAAAGAACTAGTTCTTTTAAGTCCGTCACCTCATGCACACAACTGACCAATGTTATGCCTCAAGTCCAAACTTTGTTTATCTCCTTCTTTGTTGGGTAAAGAGCCAGATACGACTTATACGCTTCTGACCATTGGAACCAATGGTATTCTTGTCTAAGAGTGTTAAGTGTGTCTCCACAATACAAGTCCTTTCTTCTACTTGACATGTCTTTACACCGATTTCTCTTTATGAATAAGTGTCTCTCATGTCGATATAACCTTTTTACAACAAGATAATTTAAATCTTTATTAAATTTACCATGTATTTCCTTAATTATTAACCACCATAACTCTTATTTCAAAGTTGCTAGTTTGCATGGTAAGATTTAGAATTTATTACCAAGATCTAATAAATATTTGCCACTTTAATAATGGTATTAGGTTCACACAAGTGGCCACTGACATAGTGGAGGGGAAGTAAATTCCATCGGGAATGGTGATGTGATGTTGGAAAACACAAAAAATGATTAAGTATGAAGGTGCAAAGTGGGATATGGAAAGTGCAATATGATGAATGTGGGATTGTGGGATGTAGGACTGTGAACATGGAGAATCAAAAGGTAATGGGGGNTGGAATTCTGCATACACAATGGTAAAATAGACTAAGTATGAGAAAAAGGTGATTTTACGGGTTGTGGAAGTGGATGTGTCATTTTGGAGAATGCGAGATGGTGGGTTGCGAGACACGGGAATGAGAGAAAACGGTAAATGGAGAGGAAGGTTTTCCTACATCTGCATTCAAGAAAATTGGCTCGGTATAAAAACATAAGCAATGCAATTTACATGGCATGAAAGTAGAAAGGTTCATTCTGAGTGTTGCATGTTTGCGGGTTGCGGGACAAGGATGGATTGGTCTCTCGCAACACATAAAAATGACTAAGTGTTGGATTTGTGAAGATGAAGATGATAATATTCGTGTGAAGGCTCCCTCATCTACTATACATCAGTAAATGTTTGTTGAATTAACTTCAACCCTTCTTTGGAAGGGTGCAGAAGAAGGAAGGCGAGGCTCAAAAATATTATTCCAATCAAAGGAAACCATCCTCGAACTTGGAGGGAGCATGCTTGAAGTGAGTGGAATGCCCCCTTGTTTAGAAGGTTCTGAACTGGAAATGGTGAAGACATTGTCGATGGACACATCACTCCCCAAAAGAAGAGTGACATCGATCGAACATTGCATTGGATTGACCACTTTGGTAGACTTGTCACTCTCCAATAGAAGAGTGGGATTTGTTGAAGATTACATTAAATCGACCACTTCATCAACCACTGATTGAATAGGTTGCAAAAAAACATGGCCAGTAGGAAGATCACTCTCCAAAAGAAGAGTGGGATTACTCAAAGATTGCATCATCTCTACCATTTCATTAATCAATGGTTGAATAGGTTTTTGGGAAACCGAAGGTGATTCAAGAGAAGAAGGGCCTTGAGACAGGGACCACACTCTTTGTACCTCTAGGATAGAAAGGCACAAATTATTAAGTTGATATCCCTTGGAAATTATAAAAGGGAACTTAGGCCTCATTGATGCGAATGGGAAATGAACTTCGGAAAATAGGTGTTTCTTAGGAAATGTAGGTCATAAAAACCTCGTGAATAAATGTCTTGGATTCTTGTGGCTAGATAATTACTCTAGTATAATAACAATGTTTGTACCTCCTCCTGTTGGTCTCTTTTTATACCATTTCAAGATGGTTGAGACCATTTTTCTACAAGTTTTAGAGTTTTAGTTTTCCCATAAACCTCGCTTAGAAACACATAATTTTCATGTTTTTAATATTTTTTTGGCATATTGGAATGCACTCATGCCGTTATTGAAGGAAAAGGGCGAGTACTAACACCTTTAATAAGTTGAAGTGGTAATTGGATTTCTAGTAAGAATTTTTGGCAAAGTTTTGGGAGAGCCCATGCAATAAAAAAGGGGATATGTATTGATTGTGGAGCTTTATTATCTTCTTGATTCAAAGTCCATGTTTCATCCGAGTTTGGATCCCAATTATTTATTGTGTTGTGGGGGGGGGCTTGCCTCCTCACTATTGTTGCTGGGGGGGTCCAGGGGGGGCATAGACACGTTTTTGGAGCCCCCCTAAGTGGGGGTTTGAGGGAAACACTCTTTGTAAAATATTGTAATTTCGTAGTCAACTGGACCATTCATTATTAGGTCGTAGATCCGACAGTAGAATTTATATTGGTGATTTTTTCCCTAGATGGAAAACCTCTTATATGGGGGCATTGTATTATGGTCAATGATGGGTTTATCGTTGGTGGTTTATGGACCCATGGTATTTTCCCATGGAATTTATGTATTGAAGTCTATTTAAAGGTTGTGTGAGTGAGAGAGAGTATTGTGTGTCTTAGAGAGGAGGTTATGAGAGAGTGAAGAGGAGGTTGCAACAGATGCCTTGTAGGTGTTATCTCTTCATTTTGCTAGATGGAATAACTGGTTGTTTCTTCATGGACATAGCCCATATCAAGTGAACCACGTATATTGGTGTCTCTCTTGTATTGTGTTCTTTTGTGTTTTATTTCCACATTCATTTTGACTTATTATTATTATTATTATTGCTTCATGATCATATTCCTAATAACTTGTATCAGACTTGAAGGTCTATTTGGCAAATAAACTTGTAGGAAAGGATGGTTCTTGGTTTGAATGGAAGAAATGGCAGAATAATACAAGTTTAGGGTCGAGAATTTTAATGACAAAAACTACCAGCTATGGAAGATGAAAATGGAGGAATATATATATTAGAAGAATCATTTCCTACCATTGGGTGAAATAGAAAAAAAGTCGGTGACTATGAAGGAAAAATAATTGGAGTTTCTTGACAGAAAGGCACTAGGAACAATATAGTTGTGCCTGGGAGCATTGGTGGCTTTCAAAATTTTAAAAGAAAAGACATTGGAAGATTTGATGAAGGAATTGGCTAGACTATATGAAAATCCCTTATACTTCATCAAGTTATTTCTTATGAGGAATTTATTTAATATGAATATGTTAGGAGGTGGATCTATTGTTGATCATTTAAATGAGTCTAACACGGTCACCAGTCAAATAAGTTATGTAGGAGTAAACTTTGATGACGAGGTTAGGGATCTTTTGATTTTGTGCTCCTTGTTAGAAAGGTGGAATGGATTGGTCATAGTTGTGAGTAATTATGTCTCTGGTTCAAACACTTGAATGTTTGATGATGTTGTTGGTGCTATACTTACCAAGGAAATGCAACGAAAAAACACAGGTGAGACATCGGGTAATGTTTCCACTGTGGAGAATAGGGGAAGAAAAAGGGAGAGAGGAAAGATCCCATGGAATTGTGGGAAGTTTAAGAAAGGCAGATCCAAATTGAGAGGGAATTTGAAGTGTGGAATTTTGGGAAGAAATGACTCGCGACAAAAGACTATCGGTCTCAAAAAGGAAAACAAGGAGATGGACAACAAGAGAATAATCAAGAAGCAAATGTAGCAGGTGATGTGTTGCAAGATGCTTTGATCATTTCATTAGATAATATTACTAATTCTTGGGTGGTATATCTAGGGGCTTCATTTCATGCCACACCCCATAGGAAATATTTTCAAGACTATGTTCAAGGTGATTTTGGACAGGTTTATTTGGGTGATGATAAACCATGTAAAATTGTTGGAAAGGATAAGATATAGATAAAATTAAAAAATGGAAACCAATGGTTGTTGAAAGAGGTGAAGAACGTTCCTGATTTGAGAAGAAATCTAATTTCAATAGGTGAGTTGGATAATGAAGGATGTGCAATTACATTTACAAGAAATTCATGGAAGGTCACTAAAGGATCATTGATAATAGGAAAATGAGAGAATGTAGGTATGTTATATTTGTGTACCGGTAATGTTGACTTTTCTATTGCTTTAGCTTCTACAAGAGCGGATACATCAATGTGGAATCATAGGCTCGAGAACATGAGTGAGAAGGGGATGCAGATTCTCCACTCAAGAAATTTGTCGCCATATTTGAAGTAGGTTGATTTGGATTTCTGTGAGCACCGTGTTTATGAAAAATGGAAGATAGTAAGATTTCTTAGAGTTGGGAAGAAAAAGAAGAGTCCAAAGTTAGAGATTGTACATACAAATGTATGGGGAATAGTTCATGTATCATCTCTTTGTGGCTCTTATTATTATGTTACTTTTATTGATGATGGGACTAGGAAAACTTGAGTTTATTGTATTTGAAAAAAAATGTTGTTTTTCATATTTTTAAGAAATGGAAAGATTTTGTGGAGAATGAGACGAGAAATAATTTGAAGTGTCTTAGATCAGACAATGGAGGAAAATACTACAGTAAGGAGTTTGATATTTGTTGTTCATAACACTGGATTCATAGAGAGAATACGGCTCTAGGAACAATACAAGAAAATGGTGTGTTAGAAAGGATGAACATGACAATCATGGAGTGTGCAAGGAGCATGAGATTGCATGCAAGATTGTCCTTACAATTTTAAGGAGAGGTTGTGGATACTATTGTTTACTTAATAAATAGAGGGCCTTCAAGTTCTTTAGATGGTGGAATTCCAAAGGAGGAATGGATAGGTAAATAGGTAAACTACTCATTTATGAATACTTTCAGTTGTGAAACATTTTTCCATATTGATATAGAAAATAGAAAAAAGCTTTAGGCAAAATCTAAGAAGTGTATTGTTATTGGATATGGAGTTCATAATTTTGTTTATTGCTTATGTGATTATGAAAATTACAAAATAATTAGGAGTAGAGATGTGGTATTCAATGAGAAGGTCATGTCCAAATATCAATTACAAGGAAAGAAATGGGAAAAGGCAAAATAAAATACACAGTGCTTGATGAAATCATAGAAAATGAAATTCCAGAGGTGCCAGAAAATCAAACTTTTCAACAACAACAACAATAACAGGTACATCAAACTCTTACAAGTGTTGTTAGAAGATGTACTAGGTTAAGTAGACCCCCTAAACCATACTCTCATTCATTGTATTATTTATTGCTGATTGGTTCTAGTGAACCAAAAATATATGAAGAAGCAATGCAGGTAGAAACCAAAAAGAAGTGGGAACAAAGCATGAAAGAGGAGATGGACTCCTTGATACATAACCAGACTTGAGGCTTGGTTCAATGGCATGCAAGTAAAAGAGCATTGTGGAATAAATGGGTATGTAGTTAGACGAAAGAATATGGAGGCAAAAAGGGGTACAAGGCCAAACGTTTTGTAAAGGGGTTTATACAGAAGAAAGGTATAGATTCTCTTGTTGTTAAAATGAAATCAATAAGAACTATTATAAGTCTACTGGTAGTAGAAGATTTACATCTTGAACATTTAGATGTAAAGATAATTTTTTTCCATGGGGATTTGGAGGAAGATATTTATATGCAACAAACACACGGGTATGAGGTTGAAGAGAAGGATAAATTAGTATGGGGGTTGAAGAAGAGCTTGTATGGCCTAAAGCAAGCTCCAAGGTATTGATATCTAAAACTTGACAACTGTATGACAGTACAAGGTTATAGTAGATGTCATTCTGACCACTATGTTTATTTTAATAAACTAGATAATGGAAACTATATTATCTTGTTAGTGTATGTAGATGGCATGCTTGTTGCAAGGTTTAACAAGTAGGATGCAAATGTGCTAAAAATAAATTGACTAATTCATTTGCGATGAGGGATTTGGGCGTTGTAAAACAAATCTTGGTATGAGAATAACAAGAGATAGGAAAAATCACAAATTAACATTGTCTCAGTGTGAGTACATAGAGAAGGTGTGGAAAGATTTAAAATGCAGGATGCAAAACCGGTTACTACACCTTTGGCTCGCCATTTCAAACTGAATGAGGAGATGTGTTGGAAGACATAGGAGCAAATAGACTACATGTCCAATGTTCTATACTCATCGACAATTTGCAGGTTGATGTATGTGATGGTGTGCATAAGGCCATAAATTGCACATGTAGTGGGAGTTGTGAGCAAGTACATGAACAATCCAAGTAAAAAACATTGGAAGGCAATAACATGGATTCTTAGGTATTTGAGAGGTACTACCACTCATGCATTATGTTTTGGAGGTTAAAAAACTATTCTAAAGGGATGTGTTGATTCAAATATGGTAGGTGATATAGATAGCAGGAGGATTTCAAAACTACAAAAGATTGTTGCACTTTTAACAATGGAATCAGAGTATGTCGTTGCTACAAAATCTAGTAAATAGATGATTTGGTTACAAAGGTTTATGGAGGAATTAATAAAGAAGCAAGATAATAGCATATTTTATAGTGACAGCTATAGTGTCATTCATCTTGAAAAAAAATTAGCCTTCTATTATAAGACTAAACATATACAAATCATGTACCATTTCATATGATCTATTTTGAAATATGGACAGTTGAAGCTGGAAAAGATACACAAACCTGCAAACATGTTAACGAAGACTGTGACCAGGGAGAAATTGATTTCCTGCTTAGTTTCAGTTGGTCTTCAAGCATGATGGTGAATATGAGAAACTTGTCAAGTCCAAAGTTGGAGCTTAGTCCAGCATGTGCAGTAGCAGTGGAGTTGTTGTGATCAATCTACAAGTGGGAGATTATTGATTGTGGAGCTTGATTATCCTCCTTATTCATAGGTCTTGTTTCCGCCGTGTTTGGATATCAGTTTATAATGGGTGGTGTGGGGAGGATTTCCCCTGCACTATTATTTTTAGGGGGTCTAGGGGGGTGGTGGCACTTTTTTGGAGCCCACCCTAGCGGGGATTCGGGGGCAACAACCCCTAAGATCATTTTTTTTAAATGTCTTGTAAAATATTGTAATTTCATAGTCAATATGGACCGATCATTATTAGGTTGCAGATATGACAATAGAAGTTATTTTGATGCTTTTTCCCTAGAATGAAACCCTATCTTATGGTGGTATTGTATTACGATCAATGATGGTTTTATCTTTTGTGGTTTACGGTCCCATGGTATTTTCCCATGGGATTATATGTAATGAAGTTTATTTAAAGGTTGTGTGAGTGAGAGAGAGAGTATTGTGTGTACGAGAGAGGATATTGTGAGAGAGTGAAGAGGAGGTTGCAACATATGTGTTATAGGTGTTATCCCTTCATTTTGATGGACACAATAAAGGAAGGACTGGTTGTTTCTCCATGGATGTAGCGCATATCAGGTGAACCACATATATTGGTGTCTCTCTTGTATTGTGTTCTTTTGTGTTTTATTTCTGCATTCATTTTGATTTTTTTTATTGTTATTGATATATGATCATATTCATAACAATATGAAGGGATAATGGCCAATCACATGCATCTCAAATACTGAGGGTACAAAAGACGCTATAATACACCTTGATTTCACTCACATGTGACATTTAGAAAATCTTACCAGAAAACATCACCAAGGCATGTATAACTTGCATAATGCAACATGTCACATCATTTCATGGCTATTTTCACCCCACTAATCAAGTTCAAAACCTTCAATTGACCATTTATTGGATCACATGACTAATCGTTTATTACTTGCACCATCCATGCACACAAACCTTCGAAGGTCTCATGACCCGTGTAAATCTGATAATTTCGCTACTTTGTGGCTCATAAATTCCTAAGGACCTATTGAAACGAAGTGGGGGTGGCGTACACAATTGGTTTGAACTCCCATCTCATGAATGCTTAGTCATTTTGCCTCCATAAAATTCTTATCAAGCACATGGGATTCCACTTATAAATAAGGAGCATTTACATGGGCATTGGCTCACCATTGAAGCTCAATTTTTGCATGTAAAATATTGTCGATTTATGCTAAAGGGATGAAATTAGAACCATCGTTTCCATCTTATTTATTTCATTACTACCCTCTTTCTTTCTTGTTTTCCTGCCAAAGTGGTCGTCCACATTCACTGGAGTTAGACATTGAGCATGCAATTAGGATTAACAACCCTTCTAAAGAGATATTTGGGGCCTATCCATTGCAAACAACTCTTATAAAGGGATATATTTCATAGTCTATTTCCTTTCCATTTGATAATAAATCGAGTACCAAGTTTTACCCCAAAAATCTACAATTTGAATTTTATTTTGTTATTAAATTCATGGTTTAATGCTCCTTACCCTTTCCCTATGCTTATAGTTTGATTTCACTAAGAGAAGCGAAGTGAATTTTACTACCCAATATTGAAAGCATTGTAATGTATGTTGTGCTAGCAACAACCCCCTTCACTATTTTAGACTTCAACCCTCTCTAGAGGCTAAAATGGTGAAGGGTCCCTCCTATTCATTCTAATTTTCTTGTGCCATGTACATTGTTTGCCTTCAATTTCACTTTTGAATGCCTTGAAATATCGCCTCTTTTTTCATTTCACATGATGATTATTTCATGCGAATATTTTCACGTGACACTGCACATTTCGCATGAAAATAATCTTCCTGCAACATTATACGTTTCGTATGCAAATAATTTTCTTGCGACATTACACGTTTCACATGCAAATAATCGTCTTGCAATATAGTGCATTGTGCTTTTCTTTTACCTAGTTGCCTTTCCAACCAACTTTTTCCTTCACTCTTCAAAATTCTCATTGTTGCAACATAAGGCACAAATGTTTTTTAAGGTGACACGTAGCAGTGCAGTCACATTCTTTGTCGTGCAACAAATAGAATTCCAAGTTGAATTTTAAGCCTCTTCCTTTATCATGCTTTTGAAATTTCCAGTGTGGAAATATATCACACCGTAAATTTTTGCGATGTGATATGCCACCGACTCGAAATTTAATTTTATGTGATATATTGCACACAATTGTTTTTCATGTGATACATCTTCAACACAAAACTGACACACTTGTTAAATTTTTCATTGAATGTTGCACACTTTTTTTTTATGTGCGACATATCACACAAACATTTTTTTCATCTGACTTATCACACATTTCCCAAACTTATCCCTTGCAACATCGCATCAAGAATTGTTTTTTGCAAGTGAAACAATAACTTTATTCTTGATGTGACCATTGACTGTTCAAAAGATATTTTAAAAAACACAAACAAACAATCATCGTCCATTATAATACTTCGATAGCCCTAGCATTTCACCATTTTCGATCTCACCTTTGCCATCTGTTGTGAGTGGGAAATCCCTCTACGAACTAGCACTTAGGATTAGATTATGCATGCAGAAAAGATCAAAAGATCTCTACTTTCTACCGTCGTCCCAGACCTAATCCCCATTATTCTTAATCAAATACATAGTTAAATGAGCATACCTTATTACGGGCGTTTGATGTAGATCCCTCCTTATACTTGATCATTTTTTTTTATTGCAGCTCTCCTCCCAAGGCTGACCTGCATTCACATAAAACAAACAACAAACTCCGCATGCATTTGATCTATAGATTAATGGGTTAGATATTTTAATAAACAAGTATACAATAAATCATAAAAACCTCATATGGTGGGACGGGAAAAGTATCTCTTTATTATTAACTTCAACAAATCAACTTACAATGATGAAGTCAGCCGCTGCTCCACGAACCTGGTCCTGGGCTCCTCTTCTACTGTCCTCCAACTTATTTGCTCTGTATCTCTTCTTGCACAAGGATGGCTAAAGGGTTGGGACAAAGGGAATATGCAATTGGGTATAGTTTCTTTACTATGATTCTCCTCCTCCAAATGGGACCCCTAATCCTTATTTTATAGGCTAGAAGAAGCTAGGTATTTGGGCGAACCCTCGGCCATGCATGGTCGGAAGGTTTAGTTAACTCACCCAAAGCTATGTGTTCCGTCGGCAACTTTCCTTTTTTCGTGCTTTTGTAGGTTCACGTGGGCTATTTTGGGTCAGTGAGCGTGTACACGCGTGCAATAATAGAGCACGGTGCATGGGCCTTTATAAAAAGTGTTTTTAAGAAGAGTTGTTCAATAGTGTTTTGGTAGAGAAGGAATCTGAGATGGCCTGATGCCAGATAAGCTTGTATGGTGCAAATTAGGGTTATAACAGATGCCCCCTAATGTGTGAATTCAGAAGAGCATCTGATGGCCGAAATACATTACCAATCTTTACTGATGTGCCGAACAAGTGAGCCCAGGAACCAGAAATCGGGAGGCATCGTCTGCAAAAATAACAATTGTCTCACGGAGGTGAGCATACCCATGCTCGGGATAGAATAAACGCATGGATACCAATCAAATACACTGTAGATCCATGTCATATAACTATATAAAGTGTAGCCGCGAACAATACACAACAGAGCTACATCTCAAAATCAAAAATATATATATGTAGAGTATCCATCTTCTTAGAAGCTGATAAGGCCTGATGGGTGGAGATGAGGTCTTCAGAGCTCGAGCAACAACCTAAAAATCTTCAAAAATTGGGTAGGAGTGTAATATGAGTGTACGACTTCACTACCCAGAGGTCTTCGACGACTCGTCGGTCATGGACTAGAGAATCTTGGTGATCAGACTAAAGGCTTCATTGATTTCGAACAAGGACTTGATTGGACGTTCAAGATGGTCGGGTATGAGGGAAAGAGACAAACTGCAGAGGGGAGGACTTAGGCTTGGTTAAAAATTCCCTTGGACAACAGCACGACAAATGATGAGACTCGGGCAACATGGAATTAATCATAAGTTTACGAGGCAGGAGACAACACAAACTCTCCATATGTTTGGAAGAATAACCAAACATAGGAGGACACAACTCTATGTAGCGAGAAAAGCTTCCTAAGGTCGTATTAAATGCCATAATTTGACGAACAAACAGACATATGTGCTTTATCCAAGGGCGACTTATTGTGCTGCCAATAAATAAAATACTTTTCCCTTCCTCTTTTTGGGGTATATTTGATTTTTATTTTTTTTTCTTTTTCAATGATTTTGGAAAAAAGAATAAAGGAATGTTATGTTACAATGGAGGAACGAGTGTTACAAACATACAAGTTCAAGGTGCAAGGATAATACTGATGTTCAGAATAATGATACTCGGGAAAAATCCTCTGGGGGCCAAGGGTGTTAAGACGCAGAGGCAATGTGCTACAAGGCTTGCGTATAAGGTATGCTTCAGATGGTTCAGTTGGGAGCAACATGGAGCCGACATTTAGACCAAAGACACAGGTATGCAAACGCGGTTAACAAATCACACAATGGTAACGTCCTTTGATGTAGGTTTAACAAGCCCAGAGAAGGTAAGCTCGGTGGTTTTTCATATTTAGAGAGTCTGAAAAACATAAAAGGAGACTCCATTGGGGTACCTTTTTCGAAGGTAGTCTAGTCATTTCGAAAAAGGGGTAAACTAGCACCAACAAGACATTTATTCAAAACCATTTTAACGAGTGTGATAAAGACAAGATCACTCGACCATTTTTTCATTTTTAAGGAGTCTGAAAAAAGCTTAACTATGGACTCCATCAGGAATGTTCTTTTGGACCATTTTAACGAGTGTGAGAGAATAAGGTCACTCGACGATCTTTTCAATTTTAGGGAGTCTGAAAAGATCTTAACTATGGACTCTGTGGGGTTCCTTTTTCGTAAATTTAGTCCCCCCAGGCCCGAAAAAGGGTTAAAATGATACCTGAGAGTACTCTTCTAGAGAACTGAAGTTCCATAGAGTATACCTTTGTTCGTATAGTTGACCGTCCGGACCGAAAAAGGGATAAACTACCGTCGGACAGACATTACTTCAAATTTCATTTTAACGAGCGTAAAAGGACACAAGATCGCTCGACAATCTTTTCATGTTTAGAGGGTTTGAAAAGGGCTTAAAAGAAGACTCATGTAAGGAACGTTCTTCTGGACCAATTTAACGAGTGTGAAGAAACAAGGTCACTCGACAATCTTTTCATCTTTAGGGAGTCTGAAAAGGGCTTAAAGAAGACTCCAATGGTGGCTATAACTCATGTATTAAACTGGTTCAGGTAGAGCCCGCTGCTAGGCTCTGACCAGGAGTCTCTTCGATAATCAACTTGGGAAGTCTCCCAAAAGGGAAGAAAACAAAAACCACGGTGTAAGTCCTCCTGCGAGATAGAAACCGTAGTCATGTCTTCAAGGATAGCCTCATCTGAAGGCAATTCAAAATCTGATAAATCATGCAAACGAGGGTCAACAGTCCCAAAGGGTGAAGTAAATTGACCATACTCCATATGATAACGGAGGTTCTGACCAGGATTGACAGAGTCTATCAGCAAAGAATCACGATCATGAGGGCTTGAGGATCTACTAACAACGAGATCAAACTCAAAAGGATACTCAAGTCTACTTGGACCAAGAGGGGGAAACAAGGGCTCCCATGCCCCCATTGGATAAACCAATGGATCAATTGTTGAGACCAAGTCTCGAGAGGGAACACATGATTGCATAGGTTCCTACTCAGAAGCAATTGAACATCGAGGATAAGATGCCACATAATTAACCAGTGGAGGGGTAGAGTCTACACGAAGATGTCAGCTGGTCGATAGTGACAATGCTTCCATTATGAGGGAAATGCATCACTTGGAAGAGCGTAGACACCACAACATTCATAGCATATACATAATCACGCCCGAGAAGCATATTGAAATCTAACAGGCCTTGTACCACTATAACATCGACACGGACAATCTTCCCACCTAACAAGATAGGAAACTGAGGAAGAACCCCCAAATATTCACTAGGATGTCTATCAAAAGCCAACAGCTCATGTGAAGAAGACACAAGCTTAGGAGATCCCAAGACTTTCCAAACTGAGGAGGATAAAATACTTGCAGAGGCTCCTTCATTCGCAATACATCGCTAATTTTTTGTTGAATTAACTTCAACCCTTATTTGAAAAGGTGTGGCAGAAGGAAGACGAGGCTCAACAAGGTCATTCCAATCAAAGGAAACCATCCTAGGGCTTGGAGGGGGTGTGCTCGAAATGAGCGGAATGCCCCCTTGCTATGAAAGTACTGAACCAGAAATGCTAAAAACATAGTCGGTAGACACGTCACTCCCCAAAAGAAGAGTGGGATCATTCGATGACTTCATCGGCATGACCACTTTTGCAACCAATGGTTGAATAGGTTGTGAGACTACATGGTCTAAAGGTACCTCACCCCCCAGAAGAGGAGTGGGATCAACCGATGACTGCATTGGCATGACCACTTTCACAACCAATGGTTGAATAGGCTGGGAGACTACATGGTCTAAAGGTACCTCACCCCCCAGAAGAGGAGTGGGATCAGTCGATGATTGCATCGACATGACCACTTTCACAACCAATGGCTGAATATGCTACGAGACTACATGGTCTAAAGGTACCTCACCCCCCAAAAGAGGAGTGGGATCAACCGATGATTGTATCGGCATGACCATTTTCTCAACCAATGGCTAAATAGACGGCGAGAAAACCTCAGAAGACTCAGAATTAGAAGAGTTTGCAAATAGGGACCACAATCTTTGTACCTCTGGAATGTCAGGGCACAAATGAATAAGGTGATCTCCCTTGCAAAGCTTACAAGGGAGCTTAGTCTTACGTCCTATCCATCTAGGTTTCTCAACAGAATTAATGCCCCCAGCATGACTAGCAATGGTTGGTTGCACATCTCCAACATGACTTGCAAAGGTTAGTGATGGGTCGATAACATGACTTGAAGAGGCTACAGACCTATTTCCAGTATGACTAGCAGGGACTGGACTTTTCCCCCCAGCATGACTTGTAGAGGGTGGGTGTGTGCCCCCAACATAACTTGTAGAGGCTGGGTGTTGGTCGTCAACGTGACTTGCCGAGTTTGTCGACCTATCTCCAACATGACTCGCAGAGGTTGGTGATTTCTTATTCCTATTCTTCCCCTTTCTATTTCGTTTAAACTTCCGGTTACTAGTAACTGTACTTTCACCAGAGGCGGGAGAAGGAGGAGGAGAAGACTTTGCTGACGAAGAAACATCAACAGGGTGCCCATGATATAAAGTGCTTAACTGAGAAGCGTCAAGAGCATTTGGGACATTTAGAATGGTACCCAACCAAACCGGTAATCCCACATTCAACCCAGAAATGTACAAAGTGGCCATCAAAGGGACACCAACATTTCCAAAGAAGGGAAAAGAAAAAGAATCCCCTTGTGAAGGGGCTCCTTGGTTGGTATCGCCGGGAACTTTAGCCATGAAGATCTTATGCACAATTTATCCCCTTGCGGGATCGTTCAAATCTGTAAAAGTCTCACACACTGACTCTGAAGAACCAGTGGTATCAAAACAACGCTTATAAAAAGGCGGCTCCACGTTTCTAAGCGGAAGACCAAAAAGTCCTCACGACCGATGGAGTGGGTAGTCTACCACCCTAGGTCAGAGACCCAAAGCCACAACTGACTAACTCACTATGGAAAAATAGGGAGCACAGAGCACACACTAAAAGTTCCTAAAGGCAAATCAAGCAAACGACTAACTAGTTGGAAGAACAGTTACACCAACCAACACTAGAGCAACTTACCGGTGCAAGTGCAACTCAAAAACGGAAGCACCCTCTGGGTATGCTTTGCAAAGCGTGGCCCGATGTCTGTCTTAGGTACCACGGTATACCCCCGCAGTCACCTATGTATGTCACTAGAAAGATAGGCAACTAGGTTGCCAACGCGCGAATATTCACCAGGCGGGTACAGTCGACAGTCAGGTAGACCACAATGAGCAAGGTATCAAGCCCAAAACCTACCAAGGGTATCGAAAGCAAGTGGTCCAGAAGACAACTGAGGACCTCGAACGGATTCGAGACCCACGAAGCTCCGTGGAAAATGCAATCAAGGGAATCCCAAGACAAACCCTCTATATGTGCTCTCCACTACGATTGGTCTGGCTTTGAAGGGGTTATCTCCGCTACCTTTCCACACGTGACCTCATGTTTATCCCTTGTGTTAGAGGGGGGTCCCGAATAACTTTCACGATACTGGACTTCTACACTCCTTAGCATATACTCGTATGTTTGTTTTATAGCCTTGAAGAGTTTCCTCTCCAACCTAAATCAAGGCTCTAGCCTAATCTAGTTGATGGACCCTACAAACATAAAGTCTAGTAAATTTTAATTAGCGTTCTTTTTACTGGCTTGATTTACTCAAAAGGGTACGGTAGTGCAACTGATGGTGTTAAGACTCTTGCGAAAAATGATGAAACTTATATTAACACTGGCAAAGAACGATTATAATTTTTTTTTTTTTTGAAAGGCTTTTTAAAATTAGAAGAAAACACAACACTATGCTAATTTCTTTTTCTTTTTCAAATAACAATTCAAAGAAAATGCCAGGAAAGAAAGAGATCTAACAAACTAAGTTTTTTTTTATATATTTTCTTCCAATCAAAGAAGAAATAACAAAAGATTCTAAAAGAAACTGATGAATGCACAATGAATGCACGATTCTCAAAATTTCAAGCCAAAAATAAGTTAAAAAAACTAAGAAACGGAAGAAATCTTTTAATGAAAAAGAAATCTATTGCTGTGATCAAACCCAAGTTACTGACCGCTATGACAGAGACCTAGATACCTGAGAGGTATAAATCTTGACAAAGGAAAGGATGATTGCCTTACCCTAAACAAAAAATTTCTCTACAGGCATGTTGTTGATAGTTCAACAGCAAGTTTGTGCACGCGAGCTGTGTAAAGTCAGGGTGCGTGTACATGCATGCAGACCTTATACAGGCCGCGTGTACTTTTGAAACTCTAAAAAATAAAAGGACAAGCAATCAAGCCCAGGAAAATATTACTAGTACTGAGAACCATAATCTCTTGAAGACTCAGATACTTACTTTGACAGAAAAAGAAAACAATTGAAGGAAAATTTCATAGAACCAGCCAATTTGAGGTGAAACCTAAGCTACAAAACTGCAAAAACTAGAGACTAGAATGAGTTCCAGAAAACCCCTGAGAAGGATTACTTATGACAAGGGAGAGGATGACTGCCTCCTTAAAAGAAATTTTCTGAAATCATACACGCGACTGACACCTCCTCAGCTAGCGTGTACATGCGGGTTATGTGAGGGTAGGGCGCGGTTACACGCGTGCAGACCTTATATAGGCCGCGTGTACCTCTATGGGTCTCGGAAAAAAATTACAGTCCAACAAAGAAAAAGAGATGACTGGTATGGAAGACCAGAATCTCTGTTAGCTCAAACTTTGCAGAAACTTCAAAAACAGGAAAGGAAACCAGTGTTTTTTTTTTTTAAATACCCAAAAATATCCCTAGGAACCCTAGAGATTTCCGGAGTATGGTCGCCAATTCTGTTGTGAGTGGGAAATCCCTCTACGGACTAGCACTTAGGGTTAGATTATGCATGCAGAAAAGACCTAAAGATCTCTACTTTCTACCATCGTCCCAGACCTAATCCCCATTATTCTTAAGCAAATACATAGTTAAATGAGCATACCTTATTACAGGCATTTGATGTAGATCCCTCCTTACACTTGATCATTTTTTTGATTGCAGCTCTCCTCCCAAGGCTGACCTGCATTCACATAAAACAAACAACAAACTCCGCATGCATTTGATCTATAGATTAATGGGTTAGAGATTTTAATAAACAAGTATACAATAAATCATAAAAACCTCATATGGTGGGACGGGAAAAGTATCTCTTTATTATTAACTTCAACAAATCAACTTACAATGATGAAGTCGGCCGCTGCTCCACGAACCTGGTCCTGGACTCCTCTTCTACTGTCCTCCAACTTCTTTGCTTTGTATCTCTTCTTGCATAAGGATGGCTAAAGGGTTGGGACAAAGGGAATATGCAATTGGGTATAGTTTCTTTACTATGATTCTCCTCCTTCAAATGGGACCCCTAACCCTTCTTTTATAGGCTAGAAGAAGCTAGGTATTTGGGCGAACCCTCGGCCATGCATGGTCGGAAGGTTCAGTTAACTCACCCAAAGCTGTGTGTTTCGTCGACAACTTTCCTTTTTTCGTGCTTTTGTAGGTACACGCGGGTTGTTTTGGGTCAGCGAGTGTGTACACACTTGCAGTAATAGAGCAGGTCACATGTGCCTTTATAAAAAGTGTTTTTAAGAAGAGTTGTTCAGCAGTGTTTTGGCAAAGAAGGAATCTGAGATGGCCTGATGCCAGGAAGCATGTATGGTTCAAATTAGGGTTATAACACCATCAAAGCAATAAATTACCAAAGCTTGTGCACCACATCGACCTACACCACCACCCACCTCATCAGAGACGCTACCACCATGGGACATGTAAGCATCAAATCTAGTCATAGTGTTGGCATTAATTTTAACTCTTTTTTAAAAGAGAAAATGAAAGGGAGAGTGTATTTTGAATAGAATGATAAACCATTGATGGAATTGGCTGGGTAAATTTCCCATCATGGGGTATTTTGTCTTATCATATACAAACAAAGTTTTTTTGAAACTGTCATTAACCTTTAGTGAAAACCCCAAAGCAGTTGCTATTTCATTTAAAATCCCTACCCTGCGATAAGCCTTTTCTATCCCTCTTTTACTCCTACTGACAAGAATGGAAAGAAAAACACAATCACGACATTCAATTCCTTTCACAATGGTTAGTAGGGCACAAGCCTATGATTTGTGTGGTATAGTAGAACCATGTCTTGAAGCTTCTTCACCATTATCCAATATCCTTACCCTCGCTTGGAGTTCCCTTCCTCACAATACATGTCAAGGCCAAAAACTAAGCATGTTCAAAATCGTACAGAACCATCACTTGGATACCTACACATGCCCTTGCGATTTGGTTGGTTAGGGATGGATTCACCCATTTCGAGAGTAAAGATCATCTTCAAGGAGATGTTTCTTTTCTATGACTTTGATTATCTCATTTCCATTCACTATTTTGAATATAGGGAAATCCCTCTAAATGTTTTTTCTTTAATTCCATCATGTGATTCAAGAAATTCCTTCATACCCAAACTCATTCAAAACAGAATAGTCATGCACCTATAAACAACTTAAATTTCTAGTGAAGACTACCCAATCACTTATCATGGTACCATTAAGCAAAACTCAACCAGGAAACAACCACTTTCAAAAGATAATATCTCCTCTTAAATTAATATTCCTCTCATATAGACATTTGTTTTTTTTAATAATACTAACTATGTCGATATCCTATGTTTTTGATATGAGTGAATTGCAGGAGCATGTATGGAAACCTACAAGTGAAGAAGTGTAAAAGAGATCGTTATTGAAGTCAACTTAGCGAGAGAAGAGAAGGAAGCAATAACTAGCACCTCATGCCCCATTTGAAATGATACCACTTGCATCGTGGGCATAGGTGTATCATATCAATTGGGGGGTGGGGGGCGGGACTACTAGATGTTTCAACAAGATTCCTTTCTTGAGTTACTAGAGGATGACTAAGAAATGGGTGTCTACAAAGATCTAAAAATATCTCGACTCTATAAGATAGCTACACATGTCATTGTGTTATTGTGTGCATATGCTATCTCTTGGATCATCCCTTAAACTGACGTTGACAACATGATAGTAAGATATTCTCAAATAAAATATCTTTCTTCATTCTAGGCCTCAGTTCTACATACATGCTATAAGTTCCCTACTGAATAAATTGAATTGATAGAAGAATGGATGTTGCAATGTCCTATGGATTGCAGAGAAGCAAAGGGTAAGTTTTAGGTCAAGGAGATCCGAAGATTATCCCACTAGGATGCTCAAAACCCCTTATAGGATTGTTTTATCTCTTGTGTGCAAGATTTATGAAGACGCAGATGCCTCAAAATTCAAATAATCTTGGGTTACTTTGCTACACATAATCACAACCACTAGTCACATATTCGACTAGGTTGTTATCCTCTTTTCCACCCTTGAAGAGATTGTATCAACAACAAACATGTAGTGCCATGGAAGCATCCACATTTCCACATGTCATCTTACCTATTGGATAGTGTTTGTCTAGTTCATGCTTACCCAAGAATGGGATGGAGTTGGCAATTGAGCTACCCCTTATTCATGTCTATTGTTAGGACCTGTGAGAGCATAAATATTGTGCACACTGTCATAATAGTTGAAACCACTTATTAATTTCGTTATTCCAATTTTTATTATGTGCCCCAACACTAAGCATATGTCAAATAAGGTGATGCATGCTACCGATAAAATTGGAGGATAGTATGTACTCGAGTATGGGACCTATATCAAAGTCTATGGATCCACCAAACCTCAACACCTATTTCCAAAATTTGTGCCCGACAAACTGGTCCTATATGAAGTAGCATGCCACACTCTTGTGCATGGGGTTGGGGTATCACTCTCTAGAGACAAGAAACTACCATGGCCAAAACTAGTTTTCTATGTGTGATCCTATAGTTTCAAGGACATAAAGGAGGCATAGGTTGAGGTAGACATTTTGGAAACATTCCATTTCAAAGAAAAAATATTCCATAGATGTCATCCCCTGAAGATTGTCAACAAACACTATTAGTGATACAAGAATAATTGGCCCTATGAAGTTGAAGCATGGGGAGATGAGGATATTTATAGAAGGGATAATAATTATGATGAAGTTATTTTTGGGATGAGAAGTAGCTCTAAGTCAAAGAAAAACTCACCTGCAAAATGAAAGGTGGAGAAAAAGAAAGCAACAAAAGAAACAGAAGGTGAAGAAAACGTTGAAGAAGAAGCTACAACTAAAGCAATAACAGAGAAAGAAAGACTAGAAAAGAAATTCGAATAACTAAGGCTTCAACAAGAAGCAAAAGTAGAGAGAAGGAAAAAAGAGCAAGAAGAGCATGAGTCGTTGATCCTTTTTAAAGAACAAGAAGAGAAGCTCAAACATGAAGAGGTAGAATGAATGAAGAAAGAAGAGGAAGAAAAGAAAGCTTGGGAGGACATCCAAAATATTGATCCTATGGATATCGGGTCTTCTAAAACTACCACTCGCCTTACACTAACTAGATGACACTTTCCCCTAGGAGAACTGGGATTAGGAGCATTCACCCCCTCCAAAGTTGACAGAGTAGTCAGTCTTAGTTCATTCATCCTCAACAAGGATACAAAGAAAATTGTCAAGCAATCTTTGAACAAACTATCCATCCCGGGCATCCCAACGCTTGAAGTGACCCGAGAGATTCCGGTGGTGGAAAATATCAAGGACAATCCAATAACTTTGGCTTTTGCGAGAGTGAATTTTAAACAAGCCTCTGAGAAGAATATTAAGGATATGGTCAGAGAAATTCAAGAATACAAAACCAGAGTAGAAGCCTTGAAAGAAGAGGTGAGATATTATAGAGGAGACAAGGCCAACATTCTCAAATTCAGAGCAATAGCCATTGAAGCACAAAAAGAGCTAAAGACCATGGTAAAACAATTGTACACCAACCTAAAATATTTCCATTATTTTTCGACACCGTTGTTAGCAATGAAAAACAAAGTTAAGAACAAAAATACAGAGTTGGAAGGGATTTGCTTAAGCATGGACAATTTGAAGAAATGACTAGAATAAAATCTAGATGCACCATGAGAGCTTCCCAAGATGATTGAAAAGGAAAATAGTTGAACTATGCATCCCTTTCGAAGTGCCAAAAAAGAGGAAAGGAAATTGAAAACGATATTTTGAATTTGATAGGCCTCTACAAGCACATTCACATAGTGGTAGAGATGTTATTAGATTGACACAAGTTATCCAAAATTGGAGATATGGGCCAATCAAGGCCAACGAAAGAAATTGTTGCAGAAGTTGAAGCCAACTTGAATTCAAGGATAATATCCATGGGGATGGCTCAATGGGTTACTCAAGTTGCGTTGAAAAAACACATTGCCATCCCATCCAAAGATAATAATTTTCTCAGTTCCTTCTTAGTAATATTAAAATGACGAAGAAGAGCTTTGTGTCACAACTTAGTGGGATCTATCCCAAGGCAAAATGAAACAAGAAATTGACAATGCACAATGCAAGGCAATAAATCCTAACCTATATTCCATTTTTAAGATCGTTATCTATCATAATGGGCCAATGTGGACCAAAATAATGGTAAAAATGCTAAAGAAAATGTCTCCAGAGTCCTGTATATATGACCAACAATATTCATCCAAAAGTTAATAAATCCAATATATGAACCTTTAATGCCAAATTGTTCTATGGAATACAAAAATTGAAAACAACAAACCTTAAAAGTACAATATGGTACAAAGCATTGCACAACCTTGCAACATATATGAAGTACTTCTTCAGATAGAGCCTATTGCTAGGCTCAAGCCAATGGTTTCTTTGGTTGTCAACCTGTAAAGGGTCTAGTTTGGGAAGAAATAAAAATGTATGATACATGTATTCCCATGGTCTACCATTTGTACTCATGTCTTCAAGGATAACCTCATTCGAAGGAAATGTAGTATCCAAAAAATCATGTGAAATAGGAGGATATACGACCCAGATGGGTGAAGTGAACTGATCATATTCCATATGATGATGGAGATTCTAATCAGAGATAACAAATTCCATTAACAAAGACTCACAAATACGATGGCTTGAGAACCCACAAACAATGAGATCATACTCAAGAGGAAAATCATAGTCCCTCGAACCAATAGGGGGAGGTAAGAGCTCTCATGCCCCCATTGGATAAATCACATGATCGACAGTTGAGACTTTGTCTTGAGAAGGTGAACATGAGTGTAAGGAACCTTTCTCATAAACAATTGAACACCAAGGATATGATGCCAAATAATTCACCTGTGGTGGTGTAGACTCCACTAGAATACTAGGAATGTATAAAGGGGTAGCCTAGGCTAAAGTCAAATTAGGGTGGTGATTATCATATGCAAGTTGATCAATAGTGATAATGTTTTCGTTGCAAGGAAAACACATCACCCAAAAAAGTGTAGACACCATAACATTCAAAGCATATACATAATCACGCCCAAGAATCATATTGAAGTCTAATGGGCCTTGCAACACTATCATATTGACTACGGAAATCTTCCTTCCTATCGTGATAGGGAACTAGGAAAGAATCCCCAAAGATTCACTAGGTCTTCTATCAAAAGCTAGTAGCAGACTAGTAGTTGACACAAGCTTGGGACAACCCAAAGCTTGTCAAAATGAAGAGGATAATATGCTTCTGAAGGCTTCGTCATCTACTATACATCAATAAATGTTTGTTGAATTAACTTTAACCCTTATTTGGAAAGGTGCAGAAGAAGGAAGGCAAGGCTCAAAAATATTATTCCAATCAAAGGAAACCATCCTCGAACTTGGAGGGAGCATGCTTGACGTGAAGGTTCTGAACTGGAAATGGTGAAGACATTGTCGATAGACACATCACTCCCCAAAAGAAGAGTGAGATCGATCAAAGATTGCATTGGATTGACCACTTTGGTAGACTTGTCACTCTCCAATAGAAGAGTGGGATTTGTTGAAGATTACATAAGCTCGACCACTTCATCAACCATTGATTGAATAGGTTGCAAGAAAACATGGTCAATAGGAATCACTCTCCAAAAGAAGAGTGGGATTAGTCGAAGATTGCATCATCTCTACCATTTCATTAATCAATGGTTGAATAGGTTTTTGGGAAACCGAAGGTGATTCAAGAGAAGAAGGGCCTTGAGACAGGGACCACACTCTTTGTACCTCTAGGATAGAAAGACACAAATGATTAAGGTGATCTCCCTTGCAAAGTCTACAAGGGAACTTAGGCCTCATTGATGCGAATGGGAAATGAACTTCGGAAAATAGGAGTTTCTTAGGAAATGCAGGTCATAAAAACCTTGTGAATAAATGTCTTGGATTCTTGGGGCTAGATAATTACTCTAGTATAATAAAAGTGCTTGTACATCCTCCTGAGGGTCTCTTTTTATACCATTTCAAGATGGTTGAGACCATTTTTTTACAAGTTTTAGAGAGTTAGTTTTCCCATAAACCTCGCTTAAAAAATGCATAATTTTTATGTTTTTAATAATTTTTTGTCACATTGGAATGCACTCATGCCTTTATTGAAGGAAAAGGGCAAGTACTCACACATTTATTGAGCTGAAGTAGTAATTGGATTTCTAGTAAGAATTTTTGGCAAAGTTCTGGGAGAGCCCATGCAATAAAAAGGGGGATATGTATTGATTGTGGAGCTTGATTATCTTCTTGATTCAAATGTAATGTTTCATCCGAGTTTGGATACCAATTATTGATGGTGGGTGTGGAGGGGATTTCCCCCTCACTATTGTTGCTAGGGGGTCCAGGGGGGGAAAATACACATTTTTGGAGCCCCTCTAGGTGGGGGTTTGAGGGCAACACCCTCTATAAAATATTGTAATTTCATAGTCAATCTGGACCATTCATTATTAGGTCGTAGATATGACGGTAGAAGTTATATTGGTGATTTTTTCCTTAGAAAGAAACCCTCTTTTATGGGGACATTGTGTTACGGTCAATGAAAGGTTTATCGTTGGTGGTTTATGGGCCCATGGTATTTTCCCATGGGATTTATGTATTGAAGTTTATTTAAAGGTTGTGTGAGTGAGAGAGAGTATTGTGTGTCTTAGAGAGGAGGTTGTGAGAGAGTGAAGAGGAGGTTTCAATAGATGCCTTGTAGGTGTTATCCCTTCATTTTGTTGGATGGAATAACTGGTTGTTTCTTCATGGACATAGCCCATGTCAGGTGAACCACATATATTGGTGTCTCTCTTGTATTGTGTTCTTTTGTGTTTTATTTATACATTCATTTTGATTTTATTATTATTATTATTATTATTGCTTTGTGATCTTATTCCTAATAACTCGTATCAGAATTGAAGGTCTATTTGGCTGATAACCTTGTAGGAAAGGATGATTCCTGGTTTGAGTGGAAGGAATGGTGGAAGAATACAAGTTTAGGGTCGAGAAGTTTCATGACAAAAACTACCAGCTATGGAAGATGCAAATGGAGGACTATTTATATTAGAAGAGTCATTTCCTACCATTGGGTGAAATAGCAAAGAAGCTGGTGACTATGAAGGAAAAAGAATTGGAGGTTCTTGACAGAAAGGCACTAGGAACAATACGGTTGTGCCTGGCAACATTGGTGGATTTCAAAATTTCAAAAGAAAAGACAATGGAAGATCTGATGAATGAATTGGCTAGACTGTATGAAAATCCATTATCCTTCAACAAGGTATTTCTTATGAGGCATTTATTTAATATGAATATGTTAGGAGGTGGATCTATTGTTGATCATTTAAATGAGTCTAACACGGTCACCAATCAATTAATTTTTGTAGGAGTAAACTTTGATGATGAGGTTAGGGCTCTTTTGATTTTGTGCTCCTTATTAGAAAGGTGGAATGGCTTGGTCATCGTTGTGAGTAATTATGTCTCTGGTTCAAACACTTTAATGTTTGATGATGTTGTCGGTGCTATACTTACCAAGGAAATGCAACGGAAAATCACAGGTGAGACATCGGGTAATGTTTCGATGTGGAGAATAGGGGAAGAAAAAGGGAGAGAGGAAATATCCCAGGGAATTGTGGGAAGTTTAAGAAATGAGGATCCAAATCTAGAGGGAAGTTGAAGTGTTGGAATTGCAGGAAGAAATGACTCATGACAAAAGACTATCGGTCCCAAAAAGGAAAACAAGGAGATGGACAACAAGAGAACAATCAAGAAGCAAATGTAGCAAGTGATGTGTTGCAAGATGCTTTGATCCTTTCATTAGATAATATTACTAATTCTTGGGTGATAGATGTAGGGGCTTCATTTCATGCCACACCCCATAGAAAATATTTTCAAGACTATGTTCAAGGTGATTTTGGACAGGTTTATTTGGGTGATGATAAACCATGTAAAACTGTTGGAAATGATAAGATATAGATAAAATTAAAAAAATGGAAACCAATGGTTGCTGAAAGAGGTGAAGGACGTTCCTGATTTGAGAAGAAATCTAATTTCAACATGCCAGTTGGATAATGAAGGATGTACAATTACATTTACAAGAAATTCATGGAAGGTCACTAAAGGATCATTGATAATAGGAAAATGAGAGAATGTAGGTATGTTATATTTATGTACCGGTAATGTTGACTTTTCTATTGCTTTAGCTTCTACAAGAGCGGATACATCATTGTGGAATCATAGGCTCAAGCACATGAGTGAGAAGGGGATGCAGACTCTCCACTCAAGAAATTTGTCATTATATTTGAAGTAGGTTGATTTGGATTTCTGTGAGCACTGTGTTTATGAAAAATGGAAGATAGTAAGATTTCTTAGAGTAGGAAAGAAAAAGAAGAGTGCAAAGTTAGAGATTGTACATACAAATGTATGTGGACTAGTTCATGTATCATCTCTTGGTGGCTCTTATTATTATGTTACTTTTATTGATGATGGGACTAGGAAAACTTGAGTTTATTGCATTTGAAAAAAAAATGTTGTTTTTTATATTTTTAAGAAATGGAAA
>ML809202.1:58271-69265 GCA_009831015.1 Picea engelmannii
CCCCTTGGTCAAAAATCAACCCAATGTTAGTATGGGTGATGTGGAGTAAGATGAATCACATCTAGGGATGATAAGAAGATTAAATGAAGTGAAAGAATAGGAGAGGGGGCCACACTCAAGTTACAATTAAATTAAAAAGTGAAAAACGTCAATCCCCCTAGGGGGGCGCAACTTTTAAGTGTGGAGGTGGAAAAAGGGGTTGAAAAAGGTTGAAAAAGGTTGGGAGGCTAAGGTTATGCTTAGGGGGTCTCTCTCTAACCATCATTTCAACATTTCACATCATCTACCTCATTATTACAATTTTTTACATTTTTCCATGTTTGGACTTTAGCAATTAAAATTGTTGTTTTAGACTGACCGACACTCTAGGTGGACTAACCCATGGCTAAAGTTGTCCGACCGAGCTGAAACTTGGTCCATGGATATAAAGGGTGCTATTCCATTTCTTTTGAGCACAAATACCCCTATCAAAAGACCAAGGATCTAGTTTTTACAATTATTGCTCAAAAATAATTAATTAATTAAATAATTAAACCTCCAAACTTAGGGAAATTTAATTAAAAATTAATTAATTAAAAAAAATTAATCTAGACTCGATGGAATTCCGCGAAACTTTCTATGATGTCTTGCATGGTCATTTACAATGAATTCCCTATATAGTTACCAAAACATAAGTCCACTAGAACGTCGTTCACCACTTTGGAGGACATATGTAAAGTGTGAGAGAAAAACTCAAGGGAAATCAGTCAGGCTGAAAAGCCAAACTGATGACCTGAGGATAAAAAACCCCCGGTGAAAGGAACTCTCCCAGTGAACCGATCCCAAGGTAACTGACCTAGACATGACTCATGCAGACCTATTACATTATTAACCCATGCAGGGGTGAGGAAATTCCAATTACAAAAAATTAAGTGTTGGGCCAAACACAACCCTGTAGAACCAACAGTCTTCGACAATCGTGGCATCTGACAATGCATCTCTTCATGGCACATGAGTTGACCACCGGTGTTAAATGGGCGGTCAACAGGTCGTACAGCTTCATCTTAGCTGGGTAGTACTGTTGGGAAGTGAGATAATTTATGTTGTAAGAAAATCCAAGTTTTTTGCTGTAATTTTTATCATCCTCTGAAGCCAATAAAGCCCCTCCTTTGTTGGTTTTCCCCACACTAGGGTTTCCAGGGTATTTCTGGTGTCTCTGTGTTTTATGTGCTTGGTTTCTAAATACTTTTGTTGTGCATTTTAGTTAAATAACTCAGTTGTAAATTATTTGCATAATTTTCTGAAGTTATAACAGCATAGTGTAATTTTTGGGTTAACAAATTATTGGCATTTAATTTCTGGTTGTTGAGTTATAAGAAATTAATAGCTAGAATCTAGATGGTTGATGCTCAAATGATTAATCATTGATGTACTACGGATGTCATTTTTATCTATATCAATGTACAAATATGCACGTTTTCATACATTCTGCAGCTAATTTGTCTTTCTGCATGTTTTTTTAATATAAACGCAATATATATATATATAACAGATCTCGTGATGCTTCGCTCCCGAGGATTTTTGGAAAATGACACTCTCACTCCCAAAAACGCTCCCGCTCCATGCAACACTAGACCTTAACCAATCAAAATATCAACATCGCTCAAAAAGAAAACAATTGACTTATCGTCCGAATAATATTGATGCGAGTACAATTGAGTCTCATAATAACAATTTATCTTGGAATCTTATAAGCAAAATATTCAACAAAGGATCAAATTGAGATGGTCAGATCCTTTTACAGTTCATCGGTTGTGTTCAGCACTTAGAAGTTCATATCATCTCATATCCTCAACTATGACAACATCAAGAACAAAGAATCATGTGAAGACATTACAAGCAAGAGCAAAGACGTAAAAGCCTTTCCATAAATATGCTTTGAGGACAAGCATTTCTAAAGGGGAAGGCAAGGTAATAAACATAAATACATAATATAAATGTAAATAATTAATTAATAATGTAAAGACAAACTATAATGAAGAGACACCTTAATGAAAGAACATGTCTCTTAGTGAAAAGGCACCCCCACTTAAGTATATATATGGAGTGTTCATTTGTAATCATATCATATTCAATCTCTCATATTTTATATATAATATTTTTATCCTAAATGGATTTCTTTATTTTATTCCAAATATTTTGTGTATTCTGTGTATGAACCAGCTTGGTTCATCACAGTCACCAATTAAAGATTGTAAATCTTGTCCTTAGAGGGGACAACACTCATACATCAGGGGGGTACAAGTTTAAATATAAAATAATAACTCATTATTAATACATAGATGATCCCATTATAATGATGACAATTATATTTATAAAGATATTATACCTCTTCATAAATAGCCTAATAGGCATTGTTACCTCTCCGGGAGATACCCTAGAGTTTTTCACTTGGCTACACCATTGTAAGCCCAAGGATGCAAGTTAAAGCCATGTAAACCATAGTGGATGATTTTTGTAATGGACTTCCAGACTTAGTCCGATCATGATCAGTCCCCTTATGTCCTTGTCTCACTATCTCTCGTCCAGGATAGGATTGGAGGCCGTGGAACGGATCTATTGGGACACATGATTGTGTGGAGCCACGGCTCTTATGTAGAGGTGATTGCAGTTTGCGGGGCCTAGTCCGGTCCATGTCATGCACACCCATGTCTTTCCACGTGGATATTTTTCTATTGAGTTTGTAGGCATACCTTGGCCATGGTGCACTATAATTTTGTTCTCAACATGGCATTCTCACAAAGTTTTCATCATTGCACGTCTTTTGAGGTAGTGGTCCCTAGGGCAAAAATACATGGGTTCAAAATGACCTGAAAAAATTCACAAGCAAAACCCATATGGCAAAATTGTGATTGATGAAATATTAAGGGATTTTTCACCATTGAATGTCTTTTCATGCAGTGCACCCCAGAGAAAGAAATACAACATGGGTTTTGTTGTCGTCCTTATACACACTTGCAAACGTGAGCTAAGTCCTGCTCATTTAGTATGTCCTCAAAGGCACAATGCCTAGGTTCAAAGCCCACACTGTCACTCTGACTTGAACCTCTTCCGTCCAGGCTCACTCCTAGGGAAGTCAAGGGGGATAGACCCTAGTTTCTAGATGAGATTTAGAATTTAAGTTCTAGGAGTTGGTTTCAATTAGTTAAATGGTTTGGGGGAAAATCTAGCCTATGATGCAAAGCAGCAATGCAATGTGTAGCAATCAATATGAAGAATCAAACCTTTTCCTAGGACAACTAAGACTAGTGCCTAAGATTGGGCAAGGGATCAACTAAATTGAAGGGAGATTAATTACACGAGATTTACAAAGATTACAAATATTACAACAAGATTAAATACAAGCTAGATACAAAGATACAATAATGAATATCTAAAGATTACAACAAAGTTAGACTAAAATAGATACAATGGATACAAAATATACCAATACTAACTAACAAGTTGTTTGTTTGTGCAGGAATTCAAAGATAATCAAAGGATTCGTTCATCAACACAACAAGCCTAGCATGCTCGCAATAGAATGTCTCCTCAAAGGGATGCACTAATCTATTGGACTGTTCTCAATGGCATACAAAAATCACTCAAGACCCAACAAGATAGTGCCTCCAATAGGATGCACAACTTCTTGGGGGATCACACCACAAAGATAGGAACAACAATTAAATGAAATGCTTGAAAAAGAAATTGTTCCCAAAACACAGATATAACCACTTAGATAATTAATCCACAACTGATAAAGATAACTTGCATGTAAACGTAAAAGTGAGAAAATGCTTGCAATTGTAAAAGTAGATTGCCCAAAAGTTGTAGATTAAGGATTGATTAAAGATTTATTAAGTGAAGTCTCAATCCTAGCTAAGTGTCAACCCAATACTCCCTCGCTTTTACCAAGTAACTGTTGGGTGCTCAAGAAGTATGGCAACGAGGCCTACCCTAGCTCCATAGGTCAGCCCAAGAAAAAGAGTACTCCCGGAAAAGGACGTTGAGCGCCAAGAAGCCGTCCCCGGCCTATCACCCTTTCGTTGCTTCCTCTAATCCCCATTTTAAATGGCGAAGATGGGTCGGTAAAAGTGTCATATTAAGTCTAATGAGTTGTTAGGCCTATGGACCAAGTGTTTTTAAGTGTTTCAGTGTATAATTGTGAGTTATACTTGCCCGAAAAGTGTCGAGAAGGGCCAAAACCGAAATGTTAAGCAATGAAAAGTGAAGTTCTTAGATCATAAATTTGTTGCATGCAGAGCATAAGAACTTGAAAAGATTGTTGAAACGAAAGTGATTATTTTACACTATTAACATGCCCATATGTGTTGCAAACTGAAAGATAAATGCTTGAGGAACGATAGCTTGCAAGTAAAGAAATGATGAAAGCAAGAGATTTTATCCTATGCCTCCACGGGCTTAAGCTAGCATTTTAGTTACGTTTGAGATCTAATCTAGACAATTTTAACCATAAGCATGCATATTAGACATTCACAACTAAGCTAGCTATTCTATGGGGGTTAGAAAAATAAAAGGAAAACGAAAAAAGACCAAGCTAAAACTGAAAATGAAAAAGGAAAACGGAACAAGAAGGCAAGGCACTTTGGGGACCCCCTTTGGGCTTGCTTACAATGCTTTAGAGAGAAAGAGAAAGAAGGGTTTTGTTACCACTTTAGAAGGGGGCCTTTGGGAGTGTGTTATGACTGAAAACGGGTAGCATGCACCCTTGACCTAACAAGAAACTGTAGAAATCAGCAAGCTATTGCTTGTTGAAAATGCTACAACACACTCACAAAAAGTTAAGAAAATTTTGTTTTGCAACAGAAATCTTTCGCATATAAAAACCAAAAATATAAAGTATTGAAATGACCTATCTAAGAGCGTTAGCAACCAAAATCTGAATATGATAAGAACATAAAGATAAATGGAAAAGCTTATGAAGTTTTAATAAGTGATGAGGGTAGATCCTTGCTCGAATCTATCCCAACAACGCTCTTTGAGATAACCTGCAAACTTCAAATAAAATGTGAGATAAGAGTAAATAATGGATTGCATGCACTAATAACACAACAAAGTTAGTATCATTAGTAAATACAAGGCATATAGGCCAGCAACTACACTATTGCTAAACCTAGCTAAGTAAACAAAATTTACCCAAGCAATACTACTCTATATTTCACAATAATATTTAAAGAACAGAATAAGATCACCTCACAATAGAATGGGACATCCAGACAAAGTCTCGTACTCCACGATTCCTCCAAAGCTTTTCTCTATTACCAAAGGGAAGAGGTTGTAGCAACAAAATTGCTCCAAGCTCTTCAAGAACAAATGATATGGAAGCAAAGTGAACAATGAGAGAGAGAGAGACGGTAAGAAAATGGTAGCATAACAATACTCAGAGGAATGGTGAGGGATGAGTGAGGGAGAGGCTTTATTTATAGCTTGAGAAGGCAAAGAGACCCCTCTTGGATCTTTGAAAAATGTCAAAACCCAAGCCAAGGATGAGATCCAAGGAAGGAGGGCGCAAGCTTTTAGGTTTACGCTGGGAATGGCAGTGGAGGTGTGGTGGAATGCATTGGACACACTCCAAGGGTGATGTGGTGGTAGGCTAAGAGAGGGACCCCACGACTTGCTTTACTGCAAGTTTCCACCTTTTGCAAGATGTTTTCACTTTTTCAAGAGAGGGGACGCAAATCCCAAGGAGGGCGTGACCTTTCTTGAGTGGGTGTGTGCTTGAGTGTGTGGAACACACTCAATGTGGGACGTGGGAGGCTAGGAAGGGCACCTCGTGAGGGAGGGGCCCACGACTTGCATTAAAGCATGTTACTAACTTTCACTTGGGAAAGGGGGCACAAATCCCCATGGGGGGCGTGAAGGTCAAAGTGAGAAAAGGGTAAAGGGGGTGTACAATGGTTAGGAAAGGGGTTGGGTAGGTTAGGATATGTCTCTCTCATCATTATCCATCATTACTTTACTCCATTTACTCAATTATTACAAAATTGACATTTTTCCCATCTCACAGATTAGCAATTAAAATTGATTTTATCTGACTAAGACTCCTATGTGGACAAACATCTAGCAAAAGTTGTCCGACTGAGCTGAAACTTGGTCCAAGGGTGTAGGGGGTCTCATTCCATTTCTTTTGAGCACAAATACCCCTATCAAAAGCCCAAGGACCTAGTTTTTACAATATTTATCAAACATTAATTAATTAAATTCCCAACATTAGGAAATTTTAATTAATTAAAAAAAAACTATCTAGACTCAACGGAATTCCGCGAAACTTTTTGAGTTGTCTTACATGGTCATTTACATCATTCTTAAACACCAGCTACCAGAGGGTGACTTCATTAGAACGCCTTTCACCACTTTGGAGGATTTATTAATAGTGGGAGTGAAAAACTCAAGGGAAATTAATAAGGTCGGTTAGGCCAAATTAATAACCTGAGAATAAAAAACACTCAGTGAAAGGAACTCTCCTAATGAAGAAATCCTAAGGTAACTAACCTAACTATGATCCATGCAGACCTATTATATTATTATCCCATGTAGGGGAGCGGAAATTTCATTTAAAAAAATGTGTGTTGGAGGCAAAAATTGCCCTCTAGAACCAAAAAGTCTCTAACTTGGTAGCATCTGATGATGCATATCTTCATGGTACATGGAGTTGACCCCCTAGTTGAATAGGTGGTCAATAGGTTCAAAATTAGCAGAAAAAATTATGAGCAAGACCCATGTCAGAAAATTCTGATTGTTGGAATATTGAGGGAGTTATTGCCACCCAAGAGAAAATCGTCCCACTTCATCTAGAAAATCATTGGGCACATTTTTCAAGGTCAAAAGGTCAAGGAGTGGAACAATTGGGGTATTCTATCATTGGAATAATTTTGGCAAGTCAAAGATTCCTTCTCCACATGCAAAATAATTAATTTTATTCAAAGATGCTCTATTTCCAAGCAAATTGGATAATTTGACCACTAAATGACCAAATCATCCTCTTTGGGACAAATTGCAACTACTCATTAATTGATTTGACAAGTCAAACTAGCTGTTGGAAAGAAGAATAGTCAATGTGGACAAAATATAGACGTTATGGTCATTTCTCAAGGGGAAATTGTCCCTAAGTTTATTTCCTCCACTAAATCAATTGGTCAAGCATTCTAAAAATGAAATTTATCCCATTTTGACCATGGAATGATGTAATAAAAAAGATATTATCAAATGGTTTAGCCTGCAACCAATTATGGATGAGCAAACCAAGAAAATTAATTTTTATGAGGGAGTTAGAAACTAGCCATTACAAATTTAACTATATAAGGCTAGCTACTCTTATTTTTTTTGTTGTTGAAACTTTGTGAGATAATAACGAAATTTCAAGAACTCAATTCTCTTGTGTCACTGTAGATTATATACTGTAATGTTTGCTATTCTTGGTCTTGGATATTGTTAATTGTGTTTTGACAGGGGTTCTTTAGGAGAATTGCAGAAGATAATCAATCAATCCATTGAGAGGCTACATAGTCACGTGGAAGAGAAAAGATAGGCCTTCGTCTCCTTATTACTCTCTAGGTGGGATCAAAGGGTAATACACCCAAGTTGTTGGACGAACTCCTTTGGGAGTAGCTTCAACCAAGTGGTCTATTATCTCTTCAACCCAAGTTGATTGGTTGTCTTGGAAACCATCCTGTAGACGACTTTTCCTAGCAAGATCCAAGGAAAAACCCATCTATTAATAAATTTCTAGCATTGGGGACAATGGTGCTTCCACTCCAAATCCAATTCGTCTAGAAATCTATCCGGTCGATCTTAAGCTCACGGAGTCATAATCGCACAAACTCAAAAACATTTTAAGGTAAGAAGTAAAGGTAAAAAATCTCTCAATTTCTTCAACCATTTTATCTAAAAATATATTCAATCATCTTTATTATAAAAATACCAAAAAAATCATACCCTAGCTTTGTTATTAAATTTTATCTTTTGTAAGCTAGTAAATCTTGGGGGGTTTTCCACTCGGGATTTTTCCTACCCCAAGATACATATTCCCTTAAGTTTTATGCTTCATTAAACATCTATTACAAGGGTTTATTTGAGAAAAAGTGTGCATATCTGCGCTATAACAGCAAGCAAAATCTTCAGATCTACACTTGATGGACACACTAAAGGGTGCATTTTGTAAGTCTTATCTTCCTAAACCCCTCTGTTTCAATTCCAGATCTAATTTGCACATTATATATTTGTTTCTGGTCATTATAGAGCATAACTACAGTTCAACAATTGGTTTTATTGACTATAGCAAATTTTGGGTTTTGAACCCAGGGGGATTTGAACCCCAATTCTACGAAAGTAATTTTCAGCTTGCTAGAAATTAAATTTACAGCAGATCTGAAGGCTCTTGGACTTAGTAAACATTTATATCTTGCTTCCCTACCTTTCGTAGCCACAGATATATTGATCTAGTACATTTTTGCACTTGTGAGAGGCCTCAAAAGGCTCTATTCCTTGTTGTTTTCTGCATTTTACTTTGTTTTGCAGATCTGAAATAACAGGACAACAAGAAAATCACTCCAAGGTACTCACATAGTAAGTCATCCGGAAAGTGGTAAGAATATTTCCCCTCTCTTTTGTACTTCATTTTATCATTTTTTTGGAGAGTAGGGGTAAGTTAGCTTGCTGTTCGAACATTTTACTCTCTGCGGTATCTTTTATTTCAGCAAGCTATTAAATAGTTAACTCCTACCTTCACCTAGTGTACTCTTTTAAGTATTGGTCTCAATACTCTTGTGGTGAAGTGTTAATTTTAAGGAAGCCTCCCAAAGCCTCTTAGCGTAAAAGTTTGTCTTGAATAGGGAAAGGCTAGGTGTTGTGGTGACATTGGGCACCTATCCCATCTGTTGCTCCCATAGCAGTCTAAGACCTTATAGGACTGCTAGTTTGGGCGGTACCAGGCCCAACATTTTACTAGTTTCTACAGGATTATGAATAATCTTATTATTAATATTATATTTACGGTTATGACTAGCTACTTGGCATATCATTAGAGCTTTTCAATAAATATGTTATTCCTTTAACTCAGATATCAATTTTTTACACTAAATAGTTGTGCAACAAATTCACTTCCCAATTTTCAATTCCAACAGTGTAACAAATCATTAATACTTGGGGTATCCTTATCAATGATAAGAAAATTGATTTTGATATTCCCTAAAATGAGATGAAATATAGTATCTAGGAGAAATTAATGCTTACGCCCAAATGATTTTACTCTTTGCAACACAATCATCCAGCTGCATAACTACGTAAGGATCACTTGTTCCCTGCAGAGATCAAAACACTAATAAGATTTGAAAAGAAAGCAAACATTTACATATATCATTTTCAAGCAGTAACTGTAGACTCAAAATAATACTCAACATATCTCCACAAAATGCGACTTCTAGAATATCTTTGTGATAAAACAATGTACAAATATATTTTCTGTAAATATTAGATGTATTTAAAAAAAACAATATACAGACATAATTTTCCTTTTATCTTTTCAAGGATCAATGAATACAAAAGAGAAACCTCAGATCTCAAAAGTTGAATGAATATGAAAAAGAAAAATGGATAAAACGATCTACCACAAACACGAAAAACCTCTTCATATGATGGAGAATAGACAAGAAGTAATTAAAGCTACATTTTTTAGAGGGCACAACGATGGAATTATGTTTACAAACCAGTCAATGAGTTTTCAATAATGATATAGTTTGTGTCATTATCTTCCCAAAAACCTACGAAAATCTTTATAATTAGTAGAGGTTCAAGTAGAGCTTCTACTATAAGATTGAAGACTCCTGTTTTGATTCTGTTGAATCTTGTTCGTGTTTCAAAATATTTCCCAAAGCTTATAATAATTGTATTATGTACAACATATATTTGTAGATCATCCCTCTCTCCTTCCATATCATATGGTTTCCTACATTTGGTCTAAAATATGTGACTGTGCTACTCTTCTGAAAGGAAATCAGCATGCCAATAAAAATATTTCCCACACCCATCCTGTTACCCATCATATCAGATCAGGATTTTTATCACATGATTCAAGGCATTTGCAGGATGATAGCTTCACAAGGATGGTACTTCTCTTGGGTGGTTTGAATATTTTGGATTGGCGAACACTCATATCTCTATTTTGATGGCTTGGTCTCTCTTCATGGTTGCACATCTTTGGTTGATGGATCAGCATATTAGTGAGCACATGATGGTGATGCTTGATACTTCATGTGACTTATGTTGGCATCTTGGTGTTGTTCTTGATATGTTGCTCATCGTGTCTAGAGGGTATTTACTATTACCCCTTGAATACATGTATGATGTCTTCCTAGTGATAGATAGTGACAAGACATGATTCTAGTCCATAGACATGTTAAGGTTGTTGCTTGTTGGTTGATGTTAAAATTAATGCAGCTGCAAGAGCCATTCTTTGGGAGAATGGCAAAGACCCTAGTTGTGATCTAGGACCCCCAGTACACTCCCGGGGTTCTTGGTCTGGGACCAAACAATTAGAGCCATGGCAAAAGACCCTAGTTGGGCCCCCAATGTATTGTTGGGGTGCTTGGTCAAGGACCAAGCAGTTTGATGGTATAAGTCCCTAGATGTGTTCTAGGACCCCTGGATGTGTTCCAGGGAATCCTTGCTCAACGCTTGGATTGATCCTTGGTCGTGTATCTTGGTGGTTAAGACCTTGTTGACCGCCTATCCAACTAGGGGGTCAACTCCATGTGCCATGAAGAGATGAATCATCAGATGCAAATTTGTCGAAGACAGTTTGGTTCTACTAGACAATTTATGCCTCCAGCGCACTTTTTTGTAAACGAAATTTCCGCACCCTTGCGTGGGTTAATAATGTAATAGGTCTGCATGGGTCATAGTTAGGTCAGTTACCTTGGGATTTCTTCATTAGGAGAGTTCCTTTCATTGAGGATTTT
>ML809202.1:86662-101349 GCA_009831015.1 Picea engelmannii
TGTACTCGCTATAGCACCCATCTGGCTACTCTGGTCATCATAAACCTCTGCACTGTGATGATGTCCCAAAGTGGAGACATTATAGTGCTTTATCATAAATTGACTTGCAGCCTTAGAAGAAGTCGTCCACTTTGGCTCCATAAGCCTTAGAAGGCACTAATTTCTGCCTCTCTCTTGTTGAAGGATTGATCAAACACTCTTCTCCTAAGCTTTTACTAACCATCTCTAACCCTAGTTTAGCCTAGATCACTAACTTATTTGTTGTTGTTATAAATGTTTGATACAGCCATCTAATTGCAGCAATTTTTCTGCATACTCAACATTAATTGCTAGCTAATCATTTCAGAAATTGCTTGTGACAAGTTATTATCATTGTACTTAGTCAATGTTATCTTTTCATTGTCTTTTCAAGCCTTTCTGAGGAGTATTTGTTGCAACTGTTACATTTTATCAATTGTTGTTGTAAACTTATTAACTGCTGCAATTTCATATCAGCTAGCACTTATTGTCACTGTCTATTGTCGACTGAGGTATTATTATCATATTTGTACTTGGAATTATTCTATATACCTGCTATATTGTCTTGTTCCAGGCAGGTACATCAAGCACTTGATAAACATCATTTTTTAGACACGGATTTAGCGACTTTGGTAACCAGTGAGAGGAGGGAATATATCTTGAACTTAACCCTAATTTTTCAACCCTTTAGGTTACTGGGGACGCCTCCCCTAGGGTAGACCTTGCCTATCCCTAAAAAGTGGGGATTTCCTATTAAGGTGACAGTGATAGAATATCATGTTTGTTGTGCCAATCTCCCTTACTTTCCTTGGGCTTTGGGCAAGTACAGAGTGTGCGATAACATTTTTGGCACCGTTGTCGGGGAACATCGAATCAATTTTCCTCGAACGACACTTTTTCGATAAGCCTTTTTCTCAAAGCCTTTCACTTTTCAAATCTTACCCGGCGACTCTGTTGATTACAGCTTCGTGAGACATCCTCCAGGACACAGACTGAGTGAGTCAGCCTGTGAGAGAGCCCATGAGTTGGGTGTGCCCATGAGATGGGTGTGTCGTTCCTCTCTCAGACTGAGATGGAACGTTGCGTGCCCCTGTGTGGGGAGGATGTCCATGAGATGGGTGTTTCGTTTGAGATGAAACGATGTGTACCCCTGTGAGGGGTGAAGGTGCCCATGTGATGGGTGTATTGCTCTCCTCTATGTAGAGAGTTGAGACGATGTGGTACTCCAAATGATTCTCCTGTGAGACTTAGTGAGATAGAGATCTGTTGAGTAGGACGTCCCTGTAGCTGAGCACAGGTGGACGTGACCCTAGTGGTTGAGCACTAGTGAGTGTGTGTCCAGATGATTCTCCTATGAAACTCATTGAAATAGAGATCTGTTGAGTTGGACATCCTTGTGGTTGAGCACAAGTGGGCGTGCCCCTAGTGGCTGAGCACTAGTGGGTGTGTGAGATCCCTTGCTATATTGTCTAAGAGTTAGATTTACTTGTAACCCTAATTGTGATGTAAAGGGTATAGGTCGACCCCACCATAAAGTCAAAGATAATTAATGTAAAATATAATTAATATGGTAATTATTAATTATATTACGAGTTATTGAGGTCCGCCTTGTTGTGCCAATAGACACCACTTTTGACGTGTCCAGTCTAGTATAAATAAAGGTGATTTCCCCATTGAGGAAACACAACACACGTGATTTTGGAAATTTCGGCAAGTGCGCACCTCTCTTGGGCGCTAGCTTCTTGGTTTTGGAGAGCACCCTTTTGTGTGCTAGGTCTATGGTGTGGGAGGTCTTTCTCTCGATAAGATAGAAAAGGATTGATGAGTTTTCTTCCCTTGTTGAGAAGGGTTTCCCAGGATATTTATTGTGTTCTTGTGCATGGTATTTCTTCTTGTGATCTTGGTTATTGCAGCAATTGTGAATGGTGTAGCTGCATTTGTTTATGGTTCAAGTAAATGCTAAAAATGAAATAATCCTCATGCTTGAGCCTAGCATAGTGAAAATTCAACATGATTTCAAAGCTTAGGTCTTGAAGAACCCATTGCACAAGCATCTACCAGTCATCCTCTCACTTTTGCAGAACCGTACGGCCCTCCTAGGGTTTCAAGAAAATTCGTACGACCCTTTTCTTTTGGGTGTTTCAACACTTCACACTTGGACGTTGGGGCTGAAAATTGGACAGGGGTGTACAGCCTCCTTTAATGCACCTCTAGCAAACTTTAGATTGCAATTCCAAAAATTTTAGATTTTTGGCCATAGGGTTTCGCAATTTTCTGCAGAAATTTCAGATTTAGGGTTTATGCAACTCATTGAAGGAGCTCTTCAACTCACCAGTGTTCTTATGACTTTCAAGGCTTATTGTTGGCAGTCATAAGCCCAACAAAACCTAAGTTTTCGAGCTTAGGCTAGTCGTTAGGTTTTCTAGACCTGTTGACAAGGTTTTGTGAAGAATCTGAAAATATGATGAACAGAACCTTGGTGGAAGATAGGCTTGATGGATCAAGCAACTTCAGTTCCTGGAAGTCAAGACTTCAAGTCACCCTTGAAGAGGAAGACTTATTGTGGGTGATACAAAAAGGTTTACCAGAGACAGCTACCGATGAAGAGAAGGAAGAAAGGAAGGAAGATGACGTCAAGGCAAGGAAGATAATCATCTACTCAAGCTCTTACATTGAAGGGCCAGCTTCAAAATATCAAGATGACAAAAGGTGACACCGTTGCTATCTTCTTGATGAAGATGTAAGTGATCAAATATCAGCTAGGTGCCATTGGAGAAATCGTATCAGCACTCTCAAGTATGCACTTGTATATATTATTTGTATCATTGTCATGAGGGTACTTGCAGGAGGAAGGAACCTTTGCTGAAATCACGGATCCAGAGGGATCTCAGTGCATTCAGAGGAACAATACACTGGAAGTGAAGAATCCTAGTTTGATTGTTTTAATTATCATGCCTCTAACCTACATTTCTAAGTTTGCTATATTACAAGTAGGCATTGTAGCTGTGACAACAATCCTTAAATTGTTTTGATTCTAAAGATGTACTCATTATTCTCCTCTAGGAGATATTTTTGTCTTGCTTCCTTTCTTTTGTTTTCTTGTTCCGTGCAGGTTAACAACAAAGGAAGATGTTTATTCTTTAGAGGGAGTCACTTGACTCAGAGGGAGTCAAAACTATTTGAGAAGGAGGAAGAACAAAACCATCATTGAAGCAACCAAAGCAATGATACATGATCAGCATCTACCTATGGTTCTATGGGCAGAAGCATCCATGACAGCAGTATATGGTCAGAATAGGAGTCCTCACCAGATTTTGAAGAACATGACTGTCGAAGAAGCCTTCGCCAGAGTGAAGCCTAAGGTAGGACACTTCAAGATATTTGGGTGTCCAAGTATATCTTCAAGTACCCAAAGAAAAGAGATCCAAGCTAGACCCCTCAGGAAGAAAGGGCACATTTATGGGATACAGTGAATCTTCAAAGGCTTACCGAATCTACATCCCTGGTCAAAGTCAGATTGAGGTGAGCAGAGATGTTATTTTTGAAGAAGAAATAGCCTTTCAAAGATCCAGAGAATCTCAGATGGAGATTGACAATGAGACAGTTATTGTTCCAGTTGATCCAGTTGATGTTCTCAGAGACATTGTAGTAGGCCATAAAAGGCCTGTCGAGGCTCAACAAACTCTACAAGAGGCAGAGGGGCATGCAGCTCCTCAAGGCACATTCCGAGAGAGCAAGAGACCAAAAATATTTTCGAGCTATTTTTCAGCCATGAGTCACATCATTGATAATAAGCCTTCTTGTCATGGAGAAGCAACAGGTCAGCAGGTATGGAAAAATGCCATGGCAGAAGAGTAACAGTCCGTCTTGAAGAATGATGTATGGGATATTGTTCTGAGACCAGAAGGGAAGTCTGTAGTGACTTCCAAGTGGATCTATAAGATCAAGCATGCAGCGGATGGAAGTGTCGAGAAATACAAAGTGAGATTTGTAGCCAGAGGATTCTCACAAGTAGAGGGAGTTGACTATGATGAGACATTTTCTCCAGTAGCCCAATGCACTTCCATCCGTACTATCATTACACTAGTTGCATCCATGGGTTGGAAACTACATCAGATGGATGTAAAGACAACATTTCTCAATGGTGAGATTGATGAAGAAGTTTACATCGAGCAGCCAGAAGGATTTGTGATACACGACAAGAAAACTCATGTGTGGAGGTTGTAGAAAGCCTTGTATGGACTAAAGCAAGCACCCCGTGCTTGGTACGAGAAGATGGATGGATTCTTGATGAATTTGGGCTTCAACAAGAGTGTTGTTGATCCAAACCTATATTATCATATTGTTGGTAATGAGTGCCTAATCTTGGTCCTATATGTGGATGACTTATTCCTCACCAGTTCAGAAAGACTTATTGTTGAATGCAAGCGAGCATTGACTTCTGAATTCGAGATGAAGGATCTGGGTATGATGCACTACTTCTTGGGACTAAAAGTATGGCAGAGGACTGATGAGATTTTCCTGAGTCAAGGAAAATATACAGTGGAGATATTGAAGAAGTTCGGTATGACAGAGTGGATATCCATGCCTACACCGATGGTGATGGATTTGAAGAAAATGAATGATGCTTCTACTAATTCAGGTGAGATTGATCCACATTTGTACCGACAGTTGATTGGATCATTGATGTATCTGGTTAACACCAAACCTGATATATGTTATGCAGTGAATGTACTTAGTCAGTTCATGAGTCAGTCGAGAAAGACTCACTGGATAGTAGTGAAGCATGTATTGAGATATCTACAAGGCACAGTTGGATATGGCCCGAGATATGCCTCAAGTGTAGACTTGAGTTTGCAAGGATATGCCGATGCAGATTGGGCAGGGAGCGCAGTGGACCGAAAGAGCACATCCGGTTATTGTTTTACCTTGGGGTCTGCCAAGGTTTCCTGGTGCAACAGGAAACGGAGCTTTGTGGCCTTGAGTACCGCAGAAGTAGAGTATATAGCATTGAGTGTGGCAGTTCGCGAAGCAGTGTGGCATGGTGCAGAGGAAAGCAGTACACGTGAAGTACCTTCCTACACATGAGCAGATTGCAGATATCTTCACCAAACAGCTTGCCAAGACGAAGTTCGAGTACTTATGTGAGAGACTTGGCATGGTGGAGAATGCCTCCCTAGCTGAGAGGGAGTGTTGATGATTACATCTTCGTGAGACATCCTCCAGGACACAGACTGAGTGAGTTGGCCTGTGAGAGAGCCCATGAGTTGGTTGTTCCCATGAGATGGGTGTGTCGTTCCTCTCTCAGACTGAGATGGAACATTGTGTGCACCTGTGTGGGGAGGATGCCCATGAGATGGGTGTTTCGTTTGAGATGAAACGATGTGTACCCCCGTGAGGGATGAAGGTGCCCATGTGATGGGTGTATTGTTCTCCTCTATGTAGAGAGTTGAGACGATGTGGTACTCCAAATGATTCTCCTATGAGACTCAATGAGATAGAGATCTGTTGAGTAGGACGTCCCTGTTGCTGAGCACAGGTGGATGTGACCCTAGTGGCTGAGCACTAGTGAGTGTGTATCCAGATGATTCTCCTGTTAGACTCAGTGAGATAGAGATTTGTTGAGTTGGACGTCCCTGTGGTTGAGCACAAGTGGACATGCCCCTAGTGGCTGAGCACTAGTGGGTGTGTGAGATCCCTTGCTATATTGTCTAAGAGTTAGATTTACCTGTAACCCTAATTGTGATTTGAAGGGTACAGGGCGGCCCCACCATAAAGTGAAAGATAATTAATGTACAATATGATTAATATGGTAATTATTAATTATATTATGAGTTATTGAGGTCGGCCCTGTTGTGCCAATAGAAACCACTTTTGATGTGTCCATTCTATTATAAATAAAGGCGATTTCCCCATTAAGGAAACACAACACACATGTGATTTTGGAAATTTCAGCAAGTACATATTCTAGGGCTGAAGTGTGCACCTCTCTTGGACGCTAGCTTCTTGGTTTTGGAGAGCACCCTTTTGTGTGCTAGGTCTATGGTGTGGGATGTCTTTCTCTTGAGAATATAGCAAAGGATTGTTGGGTTTTCTTTCCTTGTTGAGAAGGGTTTCCTAGGATATTTCTTGTGTTCTTGTGCATGGTATTTCTTCTTGTGATCTTGGTTATTTCAACAATTGTGAATGGTGTAGGTGCATTTGTTTATGGTTCAACTAAATGCTAAAAATGAAATAAACCTCATGCTTGAGCCTAGCATAGTGAAAATTCAACAGACTCCACTGAGGGTGATTCCCTCTTTTCCCTTTAATAATCCCTAGAAGGATTATCTGGCGACTCCACTAATGATTAAGCCAAACATGGCTTCTCAATGGGACCCACGTAATTTTAAACCCTTGGATATGAGTGAAATATCGGGGTATCCCCGACAAATGCCTACAAGGTATGTAAAATGGCTCCCTAAATTCACTGGTAGTGATGAAGAGAATGTTGAGGACCATATGCGTGACTTTTGGGCCTTCTTTCAACTCCATCCTCTTAGTGATGACGCTGAGGATCTGGCAATGAATCTTTTATTTGCCACTCTTCATGATAATGCCAGGAGATGGTATGATGGCCTCCCTGATGCTAGTATTACATCCATGGATCAATTAGAAGAGGTCTTTCTCAAGAGATGGAATATCAAAGAGGATCCTATGGTGTTGCTAAACAAACTTAATCACATAAAGAAGAATGAGAATGAGACTGTTAGGGAGTTCCATACCAGGTTCCAGAAGCTGTCACGACAACTCCCTAGAACCTATCGTCCTAGACCCCAATTCCTCATTTTCCTCTATATCAGGGCATTCTCAGGACAATCAGAATTCTTGCTCAATAAAAAGGGCCCAAGGTCAATCCAAGAAGCTTATGACATGGCCACAGAAGTCGAAGCCAACATCTCCTCATCTAAGGAAGAACAATCCTTTGTTCCAGAAATCAAGATTGGTGAGCCCAAAGATACCCCAGATATTCTTAAGAGAATACCTTTCCTTGAGACCTCTGTTGAAGAATTCCCTAAAAGGTTGGAGCAAGGCATCGATCAACAAGAGGTTGAGGAGAGGGATCTTGATGAAGGTTACCAATCCCATGAGGAAGAACAAGAATTTACTCATGCTTCTAGCAAGGATAATGAGGACCTGGTTAAAGAACAAGAGCCTAAAGATATCAAACATGATGAAGTATTAATGTGTGCTCCTCCCTCTGAACAAGAGCCCAATAGGATGCCTTGACACCCCTCCCACACCTAATTTTGACAAATTGTATAACGTCTTTGAGCATTCGTTTAGTTTGAAAAGGGGGGTTTGATGCACATGTTCGAGTGGTTTGATTATTAGATGTGGCTTACTTGTTATGATACTTGTGACTCATGGACCCTTGGAGGGCGTACTTGTTTGTCTTTGCAAGACCTTGCTCGGTGGACAGGTATTCATGAGGAGATAATTAGTTCGGACCTTCATGAGGGTTTGAAGCCCGAGGATGGATGCAGGGACCCCATGCTTGGGACAAGATCGTGATGACCAATTGCACAATGAAGGAAGAGGATGTTGCCTTTGAAGGCACTTTGACATTACCTTGGGATGGGTTTCCACCTCCTCCCACTTGGACGTTGGCCTTTGGAGGCCCAGAGGACACCTCCCTAGCCCATGACGTCACCTAGGGTTGGTTTTGATGGAGGATATCTTGACGATGATGTTGGCACGTGTGCACGATGATCAAGGCCTTTGGAGGCCTAGCGCCATGCTTCCCCAACCTAATGTCACCTTTGTGGAGGCTAACGTCACCCTAGGAGGGATGACGTCACCCTTGTTAGGGTTATTTTGTAAATATTTTATTTTATTTTAATTTTAGTGTGCAAATTGACATGTAGGCTCAAAATTGTGAAAAGACACAACGGTTGGGTAATTAAGCCAGGATTTTCCATATAAATATGGCTAGATAAATTCATTTTTTGATCAAACCTCTCACAACAGGGAGGACTGAGATTTTCTCCCTAAAGGGGTTATTGGCTGAAATTACTAATACGCACTTGCTTGGAGGCTATTTTGGATGCAATTTGGATCATTTCTTGGTGAAATTTTGGCAAAACTAGGGTTTTTGTGCTTGATTATTCTTGGTGAAGTAAATCTGCAATTTTCATTTCATGATAAATGTTTATGGTGTGTTTACTTGTTCATATTTAAGATTATGAAATTGCTTGCTTGGAGTAAGAAACATAAGCTGCTTCTTTCTTGCTCTTTGTTTTGCTAGTTTTGCCTGAGAAGATCTTGCCTAGACAAACTTCTAGAGCCCTAAAGTGCCAGCACTTTAGAAGCTTTGTCTAGTTTTTATTGCATTTAATATATTTCAAGAGTCTAAGGATAGGAGAAATCGCTAGGGCCTAGAAGTGACTACACCCAAGTTGAATCTTCTCTTAAAAGATTGGTGCTTGAGGACTTAAGGTGCTACTTCTCAAGCTTCCACCTTGTGATATCTTAGACAAGTATAATCATTGATTTTCTCCAAGTTATTGTGCTGATATAATTGACTCCATAATCCCTAAAAGGCACTAGTTCTCACTTCTCTCTTGTTGAAGGATTGATCAAACACTCAAACACTATTCTCTTAAGCTATTACTAACTAAATCTAACACTAATTTAGCCTAGATTGTTAACTTTCTTGTTGTTGTTATAGATGTTTGCTACAGCCATTTAACTGCAGCAAATTTTCTGCATACACTAAGCTAACTCATAGGTAACTTACTCAAAACTTGCTTGTGACAATTGTTAAAGAATCTACTTGATATATTTTCAATTTTCATTGTTTTTTCTAACAATTCTGAGCACTAATTCTTGTGGTTGTTACAATTCACTGTTGGATGTTATAAACCGTCATCTAACTGTAATTTTGCTTCAGCCATCATATAATTGCATTGTGTATCGTCTTTGAAGACTTTACTATCATTATTGTACACGAAATTGCCATAGATATGCTTTGTTGTTCTTGTTCAGGGCAGGTACACAAATTACACTTCTTTGCCTCAAATTTCTAAGACGTAGACTTTGTTGACTTTGGTGACGAGTGAGAGGGGGGTATTTCTTAACACAATCTTAGTCTACCCAGCCCTTTAGGCCATCGGGGATGCCTCCCTTGGGGTAGACTTCCTTCTACAACTAAAAGTGGGGATTTCCGATTCAGGTGACAGTGATAGGATATCTTGTTTGTTATGCCAATCTCCTTTACTTGTCTTGGACTTTGGACAAGTACAGATTGTGCGATAACATGGCACACATGTGGAATAGTTTGTTATCACACAGTTTATAGTTAAGGTAAAAGACGGATGAAAGGAGGTCAAACTGGCGTAACTGAACCAATCCCACCACTGTCACCTCAATGGGATGGCTCTTTCTCTTTAGGGAGGTAAGGCCCAGGGGAGACGTCCCCGGTGACCTGGGGTTTTGAGAAGACAAAGGTTTAAAAGGCTAAGTGATAATTTCTCCCCTCACAAGTCACCACCGATCAGAAAGTCCGGCTTAATAGCCAATAAAGATAAAAGTAACCAGGAGTGTACCTGCCCGAGACAAAGCAACAAAGAAACTATGCATATGCAAGCTCACTTGTTGGTTAGTACTTCATATAATCAATGACTTTCTGATAATAAGCAATTGAGCAAAGATATTGACGAAGCAAATCAATGTTTATACAATATCAATGATTACAATATCACTTCTCAATAAATGCTAATGGCAATCAATGTAACAATATCAATACTTTAGAGACAACGCCTTAGCCAATGATTCAATTGCTTTAAAAGCACAATAAATGTTGCATGAATATATTTATAGCATAAGTAAATGATAGCAGCAATAGGGTTAGTAAGGTTAGTCTAGGCTAGGGTTAGAAGGGTTAGTAATTGTTCAAAGTATTTGGTTGTTTGAAGTTGTGATCAAGTCACTCAAGTAATAAGGTCTTAGATCAGTGTGTTACTTGGGCATATGAAGTCAAAAGAGGCTGCAAAGGTTGAAGGACTTGAGATGATAATGAAAAGACTAAAGACAAGAGGGTTAAATGTTGAGGTGTTGCTAGAGCAAGGCCTCAACAATGAAACCCTAGGGGAGAGAGGCTCACTAAGGTGTAGAAACCCTAGGCCCTAGTGCTCTCTCCTCCTTCTTTAGCTCAATGGCAATAATAAAAACGACTAGCTTGAGCAAGAGTTTATAGGGCTAAAGACAAGAGAGTTAGAAGGTGAAGTGTTGCTAAGGCAAGGCTTCACCAAACAAACCTTAGGGGAAAACGGCTGATCAAGGTGTAGAAACCCTAGGCCTTGATGTGTTTTCCTCCTTCTTAGCTCAATAACAAGTAAAAACAGCTAGCTAGAAGAGTATGGATAAAGTGTTGCTATGGCAAGGCTCTATCTTACTTCAGCAAATCAAAATAGCTCTTAACTTGGTAGGGACATGAGACAATGACCTTAGCATGTGCTTGTCACCTAGGGTTTTAATTCAGCAAATCATAATAACAAATGCAAGTAAACAAAACTATAACCATTCAATTAAGAAGTGTTGCAGAAATTCACTTACATAAACCATGCATTTAAGTAGCCAAACCCTAGTTGTAAACCTTCCACCAAGAAGAAATGCCAAAAATGCCAAGAAAAGTCTTCCTTCAACAAGTGCGCCTCACTATTTCAGCCAAAACCCTAGAATAGGGCGCAAATTTCAGACCTCACTAATGTGTGAGTGAAAGATGATGATAAAAAGAGATTTTTGCTCTCTTACTTATACAGTACAAATGACCTTAATTAAATTTTAGGTCATTAAAAGGCCGACAAGGCCAAAATACCAAAATARTATTATTTTACATTAAATGTCATAAATTAAAACCTAATCAAGCAAAAGCAAGACGTCATGCCCCTTCTAGGGTGACGTTAGCCCTTTCTAGGGCAAATGCATCCTCCTGGAGCAAAACGTTAGCCCTCTTKGGGATTCTCCAACCTGCCRCACGTGCCAAACTGCCATGACTGTCCCCCAAAACGTCAATAAGGTTGGATGACATCATGGGCCTCCTGGGTGACGTCCTGGGCCTTCCAAGGCCAACGTTCCAATGAAGAGGGCACAACCCCCCTAGGTAAGGCTCTGCCAGGGTGCCTCTGTGGAACGTCCTCTTCTCTGGTGCAAACCCCTTTGTCCTGTCTCTGCCCCCCGTTGGGGTCTCAGCATCCATCTGGTGGGCTCTTCAACCCCATGGAGGTCCGAACTAATCATCTCCCCATGTGTACCTGTCCAATGTGGTACATGTCCATCGGGCATGATCCTGCACATCAACAGCTATGCCCTCCATGGGCTCATAAGTCACAGGGATCATAGCAATGTCAATCACATCTCATCATCAATATTATTAAACATGTGCATAAAACTCCTTTTACCCCAGTCAAGTGCTCAAAGACATTATACAAATCTGCAATACAAGTTTGGAGGAGGTGACAGGGTGTCCTATTGGGCTAGTGTCCATTGGAAAAGGGATGTTTCCGGAAGAGATTAAATCCAAGTCATGTAAATGGGTGAGGTGGATAAGGGTTGTCCTGACAAGGGGTGCGGTGAAAGTAGAAAATGCAGGGCTTACTTGTGGGTGCCTTTGTAGAAGGCGAGTTGCACCTGTCCTGGATGCAAATGTTTCCAAACCCATTCATGCCTTTTATTCTTTATTCTTTATTGTTTTTTCTTCAAGAGGCTAATCAGGGGACACTGCCCTGGCGTGGTAACCAATGGTGGCAATGTTACCCACCAGTAATTTCACGGAGATGAGAAGGTTGGCTCGTGATGAAACTTCTCTTGGCCATGCAACCAAGAGCCACTACCCTGGCATGGTAACCAGCTGCTAGTAGTGTCATACTGTTAGGTACTCGTGGACCTAATAGGTTGGCTCGTGATGAGACCCCCTATCCTCTGACTAGGTCTTGTTTTATTATTTTTATGGATCCCTCTTGTTTCTTGCTGAGAAGCTCTTTCTTGCTTTCTGGAGGATCCCTGGGCGAAGCATCTCGAGGTTTTATTTTTAGGCTTTTATCTTTTGCTAGCTTTCTTTTACCTTCTGGGCCTTTAGCCCCTTCTTCCCACAAGGCAAGGTGCAACCCTTAAATGATTGGCCAACTCAATGTCCGGACAAATGTAATGGGATGGATGAGCGGGAAGCAAGATGAAAAAGTGGTAATATGACGGGAGCGGACGATGACTTTTCATAAATCCCCCTAGTGGCAACTCAAAACCTATGGGCACAGGCTTACTAGGGCATCCTGTCATTCCCCCCAGACATGGTCAAGTGGACAAGTATGAGATCCAAGCATTCGTTAGAAACAAAAGGAATTAAATGCACATATTCAAAAGGTTTTGAGGATCAGAGCGACACATACCATGATACCCAGACTCATTACCTCGTGGAGCAAGAAATATCTCTGATACAAGACCAAGCCGAAGGTGATGGATGTTGTTGCTGCTGACAAAGTGGAGGCGTTGAAAGGGAGAAAAGATGGGCCATCCAAGGCCATGCTCAAGTCGATCTAGCTCTTGGTACTCCATGTCTAGGACCTGTGGGCCTCGAAACATCATCTCCTAGTTATCCCTAAAAGTGGGGGATAACATGGCCAACACAAGAAGGCGCATGGGCCCAAATTTGAACATGAGGGGAAGAGAAAGCACATGATGGAGAAGAGAAAGGCTAAATTTAAGAGTGGAATAGAGGGAAATGCACGTGAGAATGGGATGAGGAGAGATGCACGTGTCAAAAAGGATGAAGGTGCACCTCAAGATATGCGCATGATAAAGAGGGTGAAGGCGCTTTAATTAATGCGCATGGGATGAAGAGTACATGCGCTAAAAAGGTATGTGTGTGGGATCTTTAAGTGGAAGATGATGGGACGTCTGGGAGTGATAGAGTATATGTGTGGAGAGAAAAAGGCAGAAATAAGGCACATATGTGGAGGAGAGGCTCACACATGCACTAATAAAGGGAGGCATGAGAGATAATTATGGAAGGGGTGTGCATGAAAAGGGAAACGCATGCATGGATAAGGGAGATACACGTTAATAAATAGGGAAATAAGGCGCATATTTGCATGAGAGAGGAAGGTGTGCATGGGAAGGAGGTAAACACGTGTAAGAGAGAAAAAAGGAGGCGCATGTGTCGGAAGCATGCATGCATGTGAGAGTAATGCGCCCAAGATGGGTGGATAGATGCATGCATACATGGGATCATGCATTTGCATGGGGAGAGAGAAAAGAAGTGGAAGAAGGAGAAATACCTCCTCATTTAACTTAACTTACCAATTTTAGCCACGTGCGCCAACTCATCTCCAAGAGATGCACCACATGTCCTCCATCTAAGCGCCCAATATCCTCATGCATGTATGCGCCATATGTCACACTCTAAAGCTGCCAAATGTCGGAATCTGAACCCACCACATGTCACCCTGCATGGTGACCTCACTACTAAAAATAGTATTTCGACCGAAAAATATTAAAACACAAAAAATGTCCAGCATTGTCAAGATACCATTGCCAAATATAGCACACCTAAAAATAGGCACTGCTAAAAATAGAAACTCGTCGCATGTTAATGAAAATATACTCACTGGATTTGATTTTTTGCAAGGACCCCGGATATGTGCTCAAAATCATGATCTGACCCATGGAACTCCAACTGCTAAAAATAGTAAATTGCTCGCATGTCTGAAAAAGGCTCATTGGAATCATGAGATCGCAAGGACTCTGAATCAGTGTTACCAACATCAGCAACGGAAAAATATCACCGAGGGTCCGAAAATGAAAATATCGGCAAAATCAGGGAAAATATCGGAAAATGTCGTAACAACGAAAAAAATACAAAAATATTCTTTTTTTTTCAAATTTTTAAATATCTAATGCATCAACAACATCAAATAAATGCATTTCCACATAAATATGAATGTCTAGTAAACTCGAATACATCACAATCTACAGACCAACACTGAATCATGTCCTGAGTCTAAAGCCTCAAAATATCATCAAAAAATATAATAAGTGACAAATGTATCTCATCATCATGAGTCATCTACAATGAAATAAAATAAAGTCTAATGATTCGTTCTGCCCCTTTTACGGGAAAAGGTGATAGCTTTTCCTCTAGAGGAAGAAGCCCCTGGGGCTGGCACTTAACTCTGACATCCTATAGAAGAAGCAAGAGCTAGACTCTGGTGTCCTCTACTGGTGCTATTGCCAAGTACAACTCCCTTTGTTCGAGTCCGTGAAGATGGTGGAAGACTCTGCTCTGTAACATCCCCCTCTGCCTCCTCCTCTGCTATTGCCCCCTCTACCTCCTACTGTATCCAATCAGGCATTGATTCCAAGATAGGCCTCTCGAACTCAACCCTCCATTCAGCACTAGTGTCAATCCCATCCAACGAAATGGCATCCACATCAGGTGTTTTCTGAATCTACCTCACCAACAATCGGAGATTTTAGTAGACATATACCATGTCATTGAGGCGCTAGGATTCCAACCTATATGAGGGCCATAAATTATAAATTAATAATAATATTATAATTTTAATTTTAATTTATAATGAATTAAAAATTTAATTTGAAAATTTGTAACTTGTTGCGCTTCTTGGTGTGTATTT
>ML809202.1:170956-181414 GCA_009831015.1 Picea engelmannii
GCAAGTTGCTTATGAAGGAGGGCACATCACCTTGTGAATTACATGTTGCTATGTAGGATGCACTTCTCTAGGAGTGAGTACACATTGATTGCAGGAGCCACTTCTGCTATTCATGGTAGAAGGTGAGGTATGTTCACCCTTGAATATGGGGCATATTTATTGCTGCAGTTACACAGCCCAGCAATAGGTGCATTAACTCTTGGCTGTTACTCATTTGAGGGAAGCGCACTAGTGAGGAGTTACTCACCCAAACAAAGGCTCAGCACTTGAGGCTTGTTATCACGGGATTTGTACTTGTGCAAAGCCCTCCACAAGATCCCAATCTTGTGTAACAATTGGAAGTGTCTACCACTGTTGTTACAATTTAAGGGCAAAATGTAGACTAGCTAGAAACAGAAATAATTTTATTTAATTTCTAAACATTTGCTACTGTAATTCTGGATCAGCAACACATTTAAAAATTTCTGATGTATAATCTAATAACATAAATCATAACATAGATCTAAGTATTACCTTAGCCAAACAAAGAACAAAATACCTGATATGCAGTTGTTACCTCCCTGAATGTATGCTCAGAAAAACTTAATGGATCATGGATCAAACCCTCAAGGTAGATCTCATCATGATCATCAGAACAAATGCCAAGAAGAATTTTTAGGGTAGTAGAACAGAAAACAACTCAGCTGGCTGAGAATCAAAAAGCCATGCCACTGTCAAGTAATAGGGCTGAAAACAGAACACCACTGTCCAGCCTAATGGCTGGAAAAGAAGCCACAAACAGCCTTAAAATTTTCAGCCCAGGAAACACAGAAGTCTGCTACAGCAAAAGGAAAAAATACCAGCAGTTCCAGGGCAGCCCTAACAAAACCTGTTCAAGGTATTAGGGATGCTTGCAGACAAGGTAAAACAGCATACAAAGGGTGGCACCAGCAAATATGAAAACAGAAAATATGAAGGCGGCACTAATTTAGGTAGCAAGGTGGCACCAGCAAGAAGATCCAGCACACCAATCAGCAAACAGAAAACCCTCTACGGCTGGTTGAGAAGGACTCCTACAGGTCAGTGGCTGGCCAAAACAGAACAAGGCTGATAGAGATAAATCCCACGGTGGCTGGAGCAGACCAAAACACACAAAGGAGGAGCTGAGAGACCTGTCCAAAAGAGCCGCAGCCACTTAGTAACCTGATCAAGAGGAGCCGCAGTAAAACCTCGGTCTAAAACTCGGCTAAGAGAGTGTGAGTGTGTCAAGTGAGGAATAGGTCACTTTATTTATAGTTTTAGGTAGGTAGGTTAGGGCTAACAAGTTTAGATTACTTGCCATGACTTTAGGGTTAGGTTTAATACCTAACAAATAAACAAATAATATTTTAACATTTAAAATATTAAATGAYAAATCAAAAAAGTCAACAAGGAAAATAAAACAAGTYGATGAGAGGGGTTTCAAGATCAAGGMGGCCAGCTTTCTTTAGGAAGAAGTAAAGAATCGAACCAACACCCCATCAACAATTAGGGGGGACATAACTCAAGCAAGGGGTTTCATTAATAAAYAATAAGACAAAGTCAAAGGTTAAGTCCTTTAATGGCAGTTTTGTCCACATGAATCTCATGATATAACTTWTAAGTTTTTATCATCCCAACATACGAGGGSGGTCAATGAAGTGATCATGCCCTTCTTCTTAACTGCTCCTAGGTCACGTGGACCATCCCGGGAGAGAAGAAGGTCACACATCATCTATGCTTGGTACTTAACCAAGAAACTCCCTGGTACCAGACCAAGATACCCCAGAACACATCTGGGGGCTCTAGATCACAACTAGGATCTTAACCACCAAGGTCAACAACCAAGGATCAATCCAAGCGCTGAGCAAGGATTCCCTGGAACACATCCAGGGGCTCTAGAACACATCTAGGGACTTATACCATCAAACCGCTTGGTCCCTAACCAAGAACCCCAGAAATACATTAGGGGCCCAACTAGGGTCTTTTGCCATAGCTCTAACTACTTGGTTCCAGACCAATAACCCCAGGAGTGTACTACGGACCCTAGATCACAACTAGGGTCTTTGCCATCCTCCCAGAGAATGGCTCTTGCAGCTGCATTAATTTTAACAACCGTCGCCTAAGTAGAGACTTCCCTCGTTTTAGTGATGAAAGGAGGTCCACCACAAGGGAGGCTTCCCTCGTGACCTCAAGGGATCAAATAGCAAGATTAGCTAAGCCTATAGCCCCCTATCTTGGTCACCTAATGGTTAGGTCTAGGTCTAGAAGAGGAAATGAAGGTAACGAGGTAATTATTTCACCTGTACGACAATAAACAATTTGAAGCATAATATAGACAATTACCAAGTTATAAAGCTCAAAGATGATCTCTTAGACACTAGATGAACAATAAATGCAATGGTTGTTGCAAATTACAGCAGTAAACAAGTGTACAACAGCAATTAATATTTTGCAATAGCAGCAACAAATATTACTCGAAAATGTAGCAATTTAGCATGAAAAACAAGCCTTCAACATGTACAATATCATCCAATTGCTAGATGAAATTTTTGGGCTAGTGTGAAGTTTGAAGAAGATACCTAATGTGAATTGTTTACGTGGCTCTTGTAATAAGTGATGGCTTACTTTATATGATTCTAATGGCCCTTGTATCTAGTAGTTATTGTTCATACTTGATTCTGTGGACCTTGTTTGGTCATGATGCACCTTGACATGGTCCTTTGGAGGACGTTTTCATGATGATGCCCAGGACATTATACACTATATAGAGGACGTTGCACACGTGATGCAAAGCATTAGGCCCTTTGGTGATTTGACATGCCCTAGGACATCTTTCTACACCTCCTGGACCTTGGACGTTGGACAAATGAGCTTGGATATTGCATATATAGCTTGATGTGCCATTGAGAGGGCAAGAAGCCCACAGGCTAGACAATGCACCCCCGAGCATATTAGGGTTTGATTGGATGACTTTGCACTTGGAGATGATTGTACACCCCTTAGGAGGGATGATGGACCCTTCTTCACCTTGGACATTAGTACTTTGACATTAGACATTGGAGATATTGAGGATGACATCATATATGATGATGGTTTGATGTTGCTTGGACCAACATAGCATGGGTGATGATGAGTTGGCATGAATTGATGATGAGACAAGACCTTTGAGACGAGGGGATGTGACCCTTGATGATACTCTATCAAATTGTTGATAAGTTGCATGTTATCTTGTTATCTTGTTCTCCTTGCAATTTTGCAACAGAATAAACATAATGAACAACAACCATTCAACTCAGAAATACTCAGAAATTTAGGCAATGCCAAGGAAAACCCCAATGTGGGGAAACCCAATGAGAGAGAGATTTTATTAGCTTCGGGAAAGATATATCAGCAACAGCAATACATTTACAGCCAAGAGAAATAACTTACAGCACCCAACAGTCCCAAATTTCTGCCTTGATTTGTGTGCCCTGAAAATCCGTATTGTTGTACAGATTTGCCCTCTTCCAGCACCTCGAAATATGTGCCAAATAACAACTGTACAGACAGCAACAAAACCTGTCCTCTTCACCAACAAAAACACTGGAAATGTTGTCTCGATTTGCATGCAGCAAGCTGCCTCAAAATCTGTGCCCTCCCAGCCTGTTGTACGAACTATACGGATCCATACAGTACTACATCTCTAATAGATGCAAGTTATAGTACCCTCACACAGAAAACTCTCTTAGGATTTGTGCCCAATCTCTCCTGAGAAATGCGCCCTCCTTGCTGCCCTCTTTCCTCTCTCGAAAATCTCTCTCAAACTCTTCTCCAATGTGTCTTGCACACTACCCAATGCATTCTCTTATAATCTGAAAGTGACCTTCACCTTCTCCAACCCTAGATTTAATCTTGCCTTTACAAGATCAAGGGTCATGATTCATTCCCTCCAAAATAAATCACTTAAAATATTAAAGTACATTTTCACTCTATAACATCTGTGCACTTTATGAAATAAAGTCACATTAATATTAGAAGGTACACTTCATTAAAAAGTCACTTTAATAAAAGAACCACTTTATCACAACTTTATAAAAAACCATTACAAATCAAGTGTCTAGTAGTGTAGATACAAGGTAACTTCCACATACAAGACACACATGCGGAGTACCTCCCGAGCTAAAAAGCTAACACTCCCTCTTAGCGAGGGATGTACTCGCTGCCATCTCCATCATCTGGCCCCATCAAATTGTGCTCAGTAGGAGCTCCCTTTGAACTTGGAGCCATCCTCAACACATGCACAGAACTCGAACTAGAATATCTTCTCCTGACAGCCACTCTGAACCCTGAGCTCCTAGGAGAATCCACTCCACCCTGAGCATCGGTTCGATCACACCAGTTGAGCCTCCTGCCAATGCTCAAAAGAGACTCCCTCTCTTCCCTCGAAATGCAAGACTGAATCCTTGGGCCCACCGCAGTCTCAGGAGCCTCCTGCTCCTCGTTCGATGCTGAATCATATCAGATTATCCTCACAACATGTACAACTTGTCCACCCAATCACCAATTAGTTGTGGTTCCACCGGGTCCGCTCCCTCCCTATAAATAAATACATGTCCTCTCTTGAACAATGTACAATATCCATCATTCTCCAAGGCTGAGACTGAGAGCAAGTTAACCCTCAACCTTGGGACAAAGAGAACTCCATCAAGCTCCAGGAATCCTCCATAGTCGAGTCGAAATCTAACCCTTCCAACTCCTCGTATAGCTCGCGCCATACCACCTTCACTCTCCACCAGTCGGTCAAGACCTATCTCAGTGATAATAAGGAATACTCGCCAGATTCCTGTCATGTGACAAGAGGCTCCACTGTCAACAATCCATCTGAAATCACCCCCAAATCCTCCACTACCGACACTGGATACTAGAGTAACCAAAGAAAATTCCTTGTCATACTTGGAAGAAAAGTCCTCTATGACTATTGTAGCAGTTGTCTCAGGCCCCTCCTCTTCCTTCTTCTTCTTCTTCCTCTCAAGAAAATGAGAAGCAAGGTGCCCCAACTGGTTACAACAGTAACATCTGAATTTACTCAAGTCCCTCCCGGAATTTCCTTTGTTCTTGCTCTTTGCAGCAAGACATTCTCCTCAGTTATGTCTTCCTTCTGACCACTGCTATGAGATCCCTCCAGGATCTCCTCCTAAGTGAAATCATCCCACAGTCTACTCCAATCTGAAAGATGTTCACGACCCACCACACACTTCACGAAGACTTCCCATTCCTTGGTGACGCCTTTCAACGCTATCCTCACCAACTCTGAATCCGGATATGACCTCCCCAACTGTAGCCAGCTCATCTTTCACTTGAGCTACCCGAGTAAGATAAGAAGACACACTCTCCCCCTTACCCATCTTGGTATCATGCAACTTATCCTTCAAGGCCATCTTCCGGTTTTCATTCTTCGCCTCAAATAAGTTCTTAAGTGCATCCCACATCTCTTGGGTTGTCTTCTTCTCAGCCAAGTGTGGAATAAGGTGGTCCTTCACTCCATCCAGAATAATCCTCTGAGCTTTGGCCTCCTTTACCTCATGCAAATCCAAAGCAACAAGATCTGTTGTGGGAGCCACAACAACAGAACTGACATAGTTCCAAATCTTGTTCTCCTTGAGAACAACTGACATCCGGACCTTCCACTGCAAATAGTTGGAAATGCCATCCAACCGATCCTCAAATCTAATGCATGCAGCCATATTCCCTGTCAATGTTCAAAGGAAAACAAACAGATTTCCCCCTTCAAGCTTGCCCAAAAATCTCACTGTGAGCCCAAGCTCTGATACCATGTAGAAATTAATTGACAAAATCAACAAGTACTAAGTTCTGTCATACACTTAGCAACCTAGAGATAATTGTCTTCTATGAACTCTGAAATGTCTAAACCCACATTCAGAAATTACCATAAGCAGAAATACACATTGCTAAGCAATTTTGCAGCAGAATAAACACAATGAACAGCAACCATTCAACTCAGAAATACTCATAAATTTAGGCAATGCCAGGGAAAACCCCAATGTGGGGAAACCCAATGAGAGAGAGAGATTGTATTAGCTTCAGGAAAGATATATCAACGGCAGCAATACATTTACAGCCAAGAGAAATAACTTACAGCACCCAACAGTCCCAAATTTCTGCCTCGATTTTTGTGCCCAAAAAATCCGTATTGTTGTACAGATTTTCCCTTTTCCAGCACCTCAAAATCTATGCCAAATAACAGTTGTACGGACAACAACAGAAACACCAATAGAAAACACTGGAAATGTTGCCTTGATTTGCGTGCAACAAGCTTCCTCGAAATTTGTGCCCTCTCAACCTGTTGTACGAACTGTACGGATCCGTACAGTACGACCTCTCTAACAACTACAAGTTACAGCACCCTCACACAGAAAACTCTCTTGGTATTTATGCCCAATCTCTCTTGGGAAATGTGCCCTCCTTGCTGCCCTCTTTCTTCTCTCAAGCTCTCTCGGAAATCTCTCTCAAACTCTTCTCCAATGTGTCTTGCACACTACCCAATGCATTCTCTTATAATCTGAAAGTGAACCTTCACCTTCTCCAACCCTAGATCCAATGGCCAAGATCTAATCTTGCCTTTACAAGATCAAGGGTCATGATTCATTCCCTCCAAAATAAATCACTTAAAATATTAAAGTACATTTTCACTTTATAACATAAGTGCACTTTATGAAATAAAGTCTCTTTATTATTAGAAGGTACACTTAATTAAAAAGTCACTTTAATAAAAGAACCACTTTATCACAACTTTATAAAAACCCATTACAAAGTCAAGTGTCTAGTAGTGTAGGTACAAGGTAACTTCCACATACAAGACACACATGTGGAGTACCTCCCGAGCTAAAAAGCTAACAGTGCATCCCCTTGTTTTTATCCATCTTAAGCTTGTTGAAGCATATAAGGTCAAAATTAGGGATTGTGATTGTACATCCCCCTAAATTTATCTTTATTGGTTAAAATTCTAGAGCTTGTGATTGTACTACTCTCGGGTTTTACCTAATTTCCACCTTGATCTCTTGTTAGAAGTCATAGAAGACATAGGACGACATTAGGGATTGTGATTGTACTTCCCCCTACACTTGTCTTCCTAAAGGATTAGACCTAGGGCTTGTGCTTGTACATCTCCCTAGAATTTAAACCTTGAGTTTTCTTTGCCTTTTATCCCCCTTTGAGGTTACATTGACTCCATATGGCCAAGGACTTAAGACAACACTAGTCATTCTCTCGTTGCAAGTGACCTAAAACCTACTTTTAGTTCTCTCTCTCTCCCAAACATCTTTTATTAGCTTGCGAATAATTACATTGCATATTCATTTTTCATCATCCTTAGCCTAACGCCTTACATCTTATAGCCTAGAATCATCATTTAACATCATTATTTCTGATTTAATTGCATTTTCAGCCATTAGGGTTTATCATCTTGCATCCATTTAACATAGTTTAATGTTATTTCTTTCAAGCAATCATTACCTAATGGTTTATTAGTCTTCTATCTTGCATTTGGCATCTTTTCCTCGTTGCTTATTACTAATTTACAACTGATTTACTACTGTTGTTATAAACTTGTTACATGCTGAAGTATCTCATCTTTCATTCAAGTGTTTCAAGGCATTTAATTTACTTTTCTAGCTTAGTAAACACCATTGATTGTCTTAGCAACACCCCTCACACACGCACAATCAATTTGCTTTCTCTAATCCATCTTGACCTTGCCCTTAACCTTGCCCTAGTTAATCAAACAAGGGCGTAGACTTGCCTTAGCTTGCTATAGGATCCTTTGAGGTTGCTAGGAAAGCCTCCCTTGTGTTGGATCCCTATCTTTCACTGAAACGGGGGAAGCAATTGCTTAGGTGACAGTGGCAATTACTTCCATCTATTATGCTATCCCCATTTTGTTGATAACTAAAGAGATTATGTCTCGAGGCCCTCAGGTTGCAGATATGGAGTATCGAGAGACTACATGACCAACAGTATCCTTTTGCACAGATGGAGACCCTTCTCACCACCACAGAGGTCGCAGATTTTCAGATGGCATCCACCACATCAGCTGACTTCCGGAAGGCAGTGGGCCTTGCTCCGTGAGGTATAAGTCAGTATTATGGTGACCATCATTTCAATATTTAATCCATTTGAGTATGTTGTATCTTAGATTGCTCTAGATTTCATGATATATGCTTCACCTTGGTGGTTAACATTGTGCCCTAGTAAGTGGTCTTCCTTGGGGATGGGTTTTCTACTAGGAACTCCTTTGAAGAGCCATCGTACCGTTCCCGACCATACTTACCACTTTCCATCACTGTTTCCCCCCATTTCCTTATCTCTTGGGATTTTAGGGTTTATTGACCCAAGAAGGGGTTGTCCCTCATTCTATGGGAAGAAGGGGCTGAAGGCCCATAGGGATTGATGTTGGGTAAAAGATAAAATCCTATGTATGAACCTTCTAGATGCTTCGCCCAGGGATCACCCAAGAAAGCAATAAAACGCTTATCTTTGAGTAAAGGGAAACCCACAATAAAATATGATTGAAAATGCTTAAAAGGTTAGTTGAAGGATAGGAGGTCTCATCATGAGCCGACCTATCATGTCCATGAATATCTAGTGGTACAACATTACCATCATCTGGTCACCAAGCCAAGGTAATGGCTCTTAGTTGCATGGCTAAGAGAAAGGGGGTCTCATCACAAGCCAGCCTTCTCATTTCCACTAGGTGTTTGTGGGTAACATTGCCATTATCTGGACACCACGCCAGGGCAGTGGCCTTCAACCTTTCCTTAAAATTATGAAAGAATGACAATTAATGGGCTTGGAAAAAGTGCATTGCAGACAAAGGCACCCATGAATGAGACACTACGACCTCTTGTATGTCATGAGCCCGATGCCCATTAAGTCTTGACCCCAACCACTTCACCCACTTTACATGGCTTAGAGAGGGAGCTCTTAGAAACTCTCCTTGACCTAGGGCAAGATCAATAGGACACCTCGTCAACCCTCCCATATTCAAGCTTGACAAGTTGCATTGTCTTTGAGCAATTAATGTTTGATATAGTGATCTTTGATGCACATGCTTAGGTGGCTCATTTATTGATAGGATTCACTTATCATGATGTTATGACTTGAGATCCTTGGAGGGCGTGCTTATTTGTCTTTGCAGGACCTAGTTGGTGGACAGTTATGGAAGAACAAGCCTAGCTTGGGCTTCCATGGGGCTTGAAGCCCGCAGGTGGTTGCCAAGGGCCCGCATGCCGGATGAGAAAGATCAAACTTGGAAGGCCTAAAAGATGACTTGGACGACATAACCTAGCCCCGACATGCCAAACATTTTGCCTACTAGAGGCAAAACGTCACTTCTAGAGGCATGACGTCACCTAGGGGGTTAGGGTTTGGTGATGTGGTTGATGCATTGGCACTTGGAGGTTTTGAGGAGAATTGGGCTTTGACCATGAAGGAAATAACTTGGATACTTGACATGTGGCTTTGGCAAGCCTAACCACCCTCCTCCTACACCAACGACTTGCTCCTAGTCCCAAAACGTCCCCTAAAGGGGTGACGTCCTTCTAAAATTGGGGTTTTCTTATGTGCAAAAGTAAATTTTAATTGAATTGTTTAATATTACTTTGTTGAGGGGGCAAGATTAGGGTTGGTGACCCCTAGCCTTGTGGTTAACCCCTAGTCTTGTGGTTTACCCCTAATTATGTGGACAAACTATCTTAGTGACATTTTGTATAAATAAGAGATCATAAGATCTCATTTTATCATAAACTCTCTTGTGAGATGTACTTGGACTGAAATTTTTGCTCTCTTTGGCTAGTTCTCTCTCTTGTGCTCTTGTTTATGGCTAGTTCTTGGATTATTGGTTGATGGAAGTGATGCGCTAACCTTGGAAGGCTTTTCTAGCTTTTATGGTGGTTTGTCTTAGCTTTTTTCCTTGAATTGGTAAGCATTATTGCATTATGCTATCATTGTTATTCAAGTCAAGGTCATTTTGCTAGAGCTTGGTGGGAAGTATAAGGGAATACACTCCCACCATATTTTCCATCATTTTATGCTTACTTGTTATTGGTTTAAACAAGGGTTTACTAAGAGAAGTATAAGGACATACACCCTCTTAGCTTAAACCCTAGCTAGAGATAATTGCCTTGGGGAGTAAGAGGATTTACACCCCTAAGGAGGTAGTACCTCTAGCTCTTCTTTGCTTGACTCCGTTAACCCTTTTTTTAAAGGCACTAGTCATTTACTTGTTGCATTGGAGAAATAAATTGTTGCCTTGGTAAACGTGATTTCTTCAAGTTTTAAATCTCTCTCTTTTGGATAATGATCTTGATGCCTTGGGGGTTCTTCCTCCCTTAGGGCGTCCTCTTTCTCCCACAAATTCTTATTGTTGTACTAACTTGTTTCCTACAGCCATTAGTCTGCAGA
>ML809202.1:196550-209115 GCA_009831015.1 Picea engelmannii
GAAGAAAGGTGAGATCGCAGTGATGTTGAGAGGATCGAGCGATCCTCCAACCCAAGGATCTTGTCTCTTCCAATCGAAATAGCAGAGCCCGAACCAAGCCTCCATCTAATCCAATGAAGGATCACTGGAAAAGAAATTGTCAGGCCCTTCAAAATAGAAGACGCTTGTTGTTGAAGATGAGAAGGCTTACGAATCCAGTCGAGAAGTGGCAGGTTCCCCAGATATTTGTCAACAATAATGCGATGCCATATGTTGTCATGCGTAAGCACTCTCCATAAAGAACTTGCCAAAAGAGTCGTGTTGAAGATGGTAATATTTTTGAGCCCCCAACCCACTGCCTTTAAGGGTCTTGACAAAATATCCCAACTACACAAGTGGAAACAATGATTTACGTTTTGCCCATTCCACAGGAAATTGAAGGAGAGCCTACGCAGTTTGGTCAGGATATTGCAGGGAATCCGCTCCAACGACATCTAGAAGATGGGGAGGCTTTCTAACACTGATTTAACCAGGACGTAACGCCCTCCCAGAGACAGCCACTTGTTACACCAAAAACCGATTTTTCTTTCGGATTTTGCCTCCAGCCAATGCCAATCTTTGGAATTTGTTGCACCATGTTTTAGCTGATAGCCAAGGTACCTGAAACCTTGACTCAAATCGACGAAGGAAAAGGGGATGGAGGCTTTTAGAGAACAGAGCTTGGCTTCATTAAGCTCCCAATAATTGGTTGTGGATTTTGTAAAGTTAATACAAAGACCCGAAGCATAATAGAACGCCTGAAGCAAGTCCAGGATCACTATCCACTCTGTAAGATCAGCCTTTGACATTAAGAAAACATCATCAACAACCATTAGATGAACAATTTTTATAAACTTAGAAACCTTTATGCCTGAGATATGATGTTCAGATATGCTTTTAGATAGCAACAAGTTGAGACCTTCCATAATCATGATAAATAGATACGGTGAGAGTGGGCATCCCTGGCGGAGCCCCCTCTCGCTCTTGAAAAACCTTGTTGCCTCTCCATTTACCAACACTGCAAAATTTGCACTAGATACACAGGACATAACCCAATTAGTTAGCTTGACTCCAAAGCCCACTATAAGTAAGATCAGCCTCAAGTACTCCCAGACAATGTTGTTAAAATCTTTTTTGAGATCCAGCTTCAAAACCAGGGAGTTAGTATTTTTCTTTTTAATGTTGTGAAGGCTTTCATGGGTCGCCCCAATAGCATCCTGGATTCTTCTGCCCTTAAGAAACCTCAATTGTTCAGCAGATAGACATCTTTCTAATATCGGTTTAATTCTATTAGAAAGAAATTTTGAAATTACCTTATAAATAAGGTTGCACAGAGAGATCGGGCGATAGTCGTTGAAAGATACCGAGTTATTTTCCTTTGGGATCAAAGTTAGGAAGGTAGAATTTAAGCTTCCAAAGATCTTACCTTTTATTCGTGAATCCTACACCATCTGAAGAAGGTCATCTCCCACAATATCAAAGAAGAAGATGAAGAACTCAGACGCCCATCCATCGGGGCCAGGGCTTCTCTCTTTTTTGAAGTGATCCAGAATCCCTTTTAATTCCAGCAGAGTGACAGGTTTATATAGGTCAGCAGCTTCCTCCTCGGTAACCATTTTTGGGTAGAGGCCAGCGATATTGAATATCTCATTTAAGTTGGGTCTATTACTGGCTTTGAAGAACTGTTCAAAATGAGAGGTTGCCTTCTCTTTGATCGCTTCCTGTCCACAAAGGGTACCACCGTTTTTGCTTGAGATTGACCAAATATATTTTTTGTTCCTGTTAAAACTAGCCACCTTGCGGAAAAATTTAGAGTTTGAATCTCCACTTCTTAACCAAGTAGCTCTGCTACATAATATCTAGCTATTTTCCTCCTCACGAAGAAGGGTGTTTTTTGTTACATTCCAGCGCATTAAGGCACCCGATTTCCTCCACAGATAAGGTGGAAATGGTGGACTTTTTTAAGAGCAAGTTGATCTTGAACTCCAGTTTATTTAGCAAGTAGGTTTCTTTCTCCCTTTTAGCTTTATACCAAGATTTTGTTTGAGATTTAAGAACCTTTAATTTCCACACAATACACAACTGTGGACTTTCTTCCCGCAAAAAATAAGGATCCTTCCAAACGCTATGAACTAAAAAAGAGTAATCGAAATCCAACAGCCAGTGAAGATTGAACTTGAACGGAAATGCTTTGTACAGAGGAGGGACTTTCAATTGAAATAGAATTGGGGCGTGGTCGGATACATAGGGGAGTTCCACCCACGATTTTGATAATCCTGCCAAAGTCAATAAACCTTCAGATACTAAAAATTTGTCTAGACGTCTAGCAATCACTTCAAAGCCAGCACGCCCATTTCGCCAAGGGGGGACCAAACTTGTCGGCAAGACATCGATCAATTTCTTTGAAGCAAATAGGTCTCTGTAAAAAGCTTGGTTTGAAGCAGACAGGAAGGAACCTCCCCAGTGTTCATCCGCATAAATAATAATGTTTAGTTCACCGCCTAGAATAAGATTCAAAGTGGAGAGGATACCACTGTTAGCTAAGGAAGTCTAGAACTGCTTGTGGTCAACACATGGCCCATAAAAGTTGAGAAAATCCATCTCCTGATTGGTAGATAAGCAACGACCTACCAACAAAATTCCTCCAACCATCAAGAAGGGAATCAAATTGAAAAAAAAGGGGTCCCAAGCAACCAGAAGGCCACCAAAAATTCCAATGGAATTAATAGCCGATGAGACCCAGGATGGGCGAAAACGATGCAAGAAGTCTCTAGACTTCTGCTCAACCGAGAGGGTCTCTTGAAGAAAAATAATATCAAGCTTCGAATGATCTAGCAATCTATGGAAAGAAGCAGCTTCGAGGGTGCCTCCAATCCCTCGAATATTCAAAGAGAGCAATAACATCACTTGGATTGTGCCAAAGCCTTCAATGCTCTACGGGCCTTTCCATCCAGGGAGGGAATGACAGTAACTTTCAGATGAGAGATAATACTCACCTGTTTCTTTCTGGAACTTCGCGTCTGTAAGGGGGAGAGTTCAGTGCCAATACCTCGAGACCAAACAAAATCTTTACTTCCTTTACTTATAAGGTGAGAGGAGGAGGTGCCAGCCTCCGAAGAGGGATCGATGAGATCCTTACCACAATAGATGGGAAACATGGAGGAGTTATCAGGAAGAGAAGGATGAGAAGAAGGAGAGTTCATAATAGCAGAGAGGCTAGCTTCATCCTCTTTAGACTCCCTATAACCTGGCATAATCGGGGGGGAGCCTTCTGAATCTAGAGAAGTGGAGGGGGGACTGGGATTCTTAACCAGAGAAGATGGAGGAGGGAGGATCGGGTGGGAGGAATGTGTGGGGTTTGACAAGGATTCTATAGTAGAGGGAAGGGAGCCAGCCACAGGAGGGACGAGAGGAGGAGGGGGGAAGGGAACAGAGGAGCGGGGATCAAGGGGAGGTAACTCAGCTTCAGGGAGGGAGCCTTTGCACGGGTGGAAGAAGATAGACAAAGGGAGTTGTTTATAGCTTCCTTATCCTAAACGAATAGGGATTTATAAAGGTGAGGGCAATGATGTTTAAGCTTTTCCGATAGAGAATCAGTCTGCCCAAGAAAGGGAGGGGAGGAAGGTTCAGAGGGAACTTCCAAAAAATTTAGGGAAGGGTCTTCGTCCATATAGTCAGGAGGATTTAAGAGCAAGTCAGAATCTTCAGAGGGTTCGATCAAAACCTTACTAGGGCAAGAACGATGGAGATGAACTGTTTTGCAACAGCGGTTGCAGTGGAAGGGGAGCCCGAGATAGTCTAGTGTCTGAGCTATTTTTCGTCCTCTCCATTCGATTACAAGGGTTTTCGGTAAACCAGAAAAAATGTCCATCTCGACCAAAACTCAGCCCATTTTCCTCATAGGACCGGTAAGTGATAGAGAATCAATAGCAATGAATTTGCCCAAATAATCTCCTATAGCTCAAAGAGCTCCTTCATTCTAGAGGAACAAGGGAAGGCTCGGAAGTAGGACCCAAAGGTTCCTATGCTAAAAATAGTCAGTGTTAGGGTTGAAGGCAATTCTCCATCGCTTGATCATGAGGCTACTTCCACCGAAGACCCACAGAGTATTTAATAACAAAGAGACATCCTCAGGTGACTTGCAGATAAAACCAAGCCACCCATTTTTTAGATAAAGGATCTCAGGGGAGTAGCCAATGAGAGGAGACCAATGTAGTTTGATCCAGTCCTCTAGAGGGTGATTGCTTAGCATTTTATAGGAGATTCGACCCACAATACCACAGAGCGACATTATGCACGAATCTTCTAAGCCCACTCCATGTCCCAGTACCAAACGCTTAGCCCTTCTATTTGATTTCCACTCCTTTCGACCGTAAGGGGCAGACTGAACCGAGGTAGAAGGGGCCTTTTGAAAGCCCAGAGAAGAAGGGTAGTTTTTGCAACCAGTTGGAAGAGAAGGTCGAGCAAAAGGACAGGGGCCACTCGAAAGGAAAGGGACTTTCGCAGAAGCTCTGGCTGCAGTTAGTGAAGGAGAAGATAGTCTAGCGGGTATCTCAGTAGGAAAGGAAGAACTGTTTGAATAGAAGGGAACTTCAGTCTGCTTGTTCTCGAGAGAGTCAACTTTTTCAAAAAGTCCCACTTGTCTCCCGATAACCTCATCGGAAGGATGCATAAGATCATTTAAATGAATATCCATTTCAGAAAAAGAGCTGGTATCCATCCAGGCCCTGTTAGCGACGGAAGTCACTCCTGGATTGCAGCAGGAGCAGAGCCCGACACCCATCAGTTTATTGTCACGGTTTGTTTAATGGGGTGATCAAATGAAAGTTAACTCAAAATGATATGGTTCTAACTCCGAAACTAGGCCAGGCGTGCATGGGCAAGTGAGGTCTTAGAGAACTTCAGACAGTGAGTTGTAGTAAGGGTGAGTAGGGGGAAGACTTGTATAAGAGAAAAGCAGAGGTATGTTGTTAACATCAGGTTCCTAACAGACTGTAGGGGGAAGACATCTAAACGCAAAATCTTCTTACATTGAAATGCAGAAAACTGGAGAATACAACGATGCAACGATAAATCCTTTATCATAACATAATCGCAATCATTCGCACGAATCAGTCGATCACGAACTCTCTCAATATGAGATGAAAACCAGATGGAGTGAGAAAATTGTCTGTCATTAAACAAGAAATCTTACATACCAATACATAACCAGAGAACTAGAGTCTGTGCTAAAACTTTACAATCGGGAGCTTCACTCTACCATCGATCCTTACAAAAATGGAAAAAATGCCTACATATACTCTTCCCCTTTTGCCCAACAGAGGCGTCTCAGGACTTTCAAGGTGTGGCGTCTCCTCAGTCAAATCTGGCCTGAACTCCTTTGTCAGACGCCACCTTAACTCAGCATGGCTCTTGCAGGGGGGACCTGCCTGCAAGGGTACCACGAGCTAATTGCTCCAGGCCTCCCATACCTTCCATTTATGGCTCAAGTTGAGGTTTCAACTACCTCCATCCACCTTCATTTATTTTTAGCGAGGACCAAGATCGAGGTCGAGTTGAACTGGTCTTTGGAGGACGAGGTGATCCCTTCTGCAGCTAAACCCGGCACTTCGGCCCTTTGCGCAGTTCTTTCTATTGCCCCCAAGTGACCGCGGGCTGTGAACCTGTGCCTAGATTCAAAGGCACTTTCGGCATTTCACGTTTCGCGGCTGGGAGGGGGCTGCTCCTTGTGTTTCAAAGTCACGATGAGCAAAAAGGCAAAGAGCCTAATCGCGCACTACGTGCCCCTGCGGAATGGATGGTTGAGATGCTTTCGGTGCTTCAGGACTCGCCTTGCCACGTGATAAACGTTAGCGCCCCTTCTCCAGGCCTGTTCCTTTGTGAGCAGGCGCCAAAACCATGGGCCCGACTCTGGGCGCTTTCGGCGCTTCGGGGTTCAGGGTTTCAAGATGTGAAATGACGAGGAGCCCTTACCCTTTGAACTCTCGAATGCCGAAATGTCGACGTGACTAGATCTTGTGCCACACGTCCTTTGGATCGGATGGTCGAGATGACGTTGGCGGCTTCATTATGAAAATCTCGAAAGGCCCCACCCGTGGCTCGGATCTTGCGCCGCGTGTCTTTCTGATCAATGGTCCCGATCTTCTCGGGATTTCTTGCACCAGGAGTTCACAATATGTTTCTTCCTCAAATTCCCGATTTACCAAACTGTGAAAGCACGGATGTGCGCCGCGTGTCCTTTAGATGGACGATCGGCCCAGATTTGTCTTGAAATATAGGTGCTATCTCTCGTGTTATATCTTGGGCAACTTGGTAGCCCCGAAATCCCGATGACCGTCGATCTGCTTCGTCAATTGATCCTTGCCGTTGAAATCAGACTGCTCGCTCGGTTGATTTTAAGCCCGAAATGGACTTCTTATGTGAGCTGCGCTCGGCGCTTATGGCTGCGGCCTTTGAATAAAACACATTCGACCAGTTTTCAAACCCCACTTCTATGCGTTTACACCAGAGGCCTAAAATCAGAGAGGAGAACACCCCTATACAAGAAATGTTGCTAAAAGGCCCACCAACATCCACCAACAACAACGCTGACGGGTAGCTCAAAGGCAGAAAGAGATAACCGAAGAGGAAGATGACAACAAGGTTCACCATCGATCCCTATGCATCAGAAGATGGACAAGAAGACAAAGTTGGGATAGAAGGAGACAAGAACAGAGAAAAAGCAAGAACAGTGCACTAAAACCAAGTACAGACCAGAGCTGAGAGCAAAACAAAAGGTTCATGGACTAAAAACTCTAACGTTGTTCTAAACAGAGAGGAAGGAGACCAGTTCCAAGAAGAGTCCCACAAAAAAGCTTATGGTTCTCGGAGATCAACTTTAGGTGGTTCCCGGGAAGGAAGTTCATGGTACACCTCGTCCCATTTGCGCCATTCAGATTCTACGTTCTCCTCTACCCTACTTTGATCCTTTATCCCATGCAATGGATGCAAAGATCCCTTTTCCTTTAAAACCTAAAACGTCGATCAACCATGCAAAAATCTCAATCTACCCCATGAGACCCCTTGTTTATGGGACAAGGACCCCCTCCACCCAACAATTTGATTGGTAAAGTCTACAGAGGTATACATACCCTACCCCCCTCTAGATTTGAACTTGTGACCTCTTAAGAGGAAACACATGTTCTTAACTATTAGGCCCACTCAGGCTGTATAGATTCAGGTGAAAAAAGCTATTTCGTAGAACAGTTAGCCAACACCTATAATAATAATCTAATTTTAATGGTGTATAAGATTCTTTTGTTTGTGGGGATAAGGATCTCTTTATCTAGCAATTTGATTGGTAAAATTTATGAAGATATACATACCCTACTTCCTTTTGAATTGGAACTTATGATTTCTTAGGAAGAAACACATGTTGTTAACTATTAGACTTACTCAGATCGGATTTGAACTGAAAAACATATATTGTTAACTATTAATTTATCATCTTTTCTTTCACTTTACATACAAACATACAAATCAAAACACACAATGTCTATTTATCCATAATTTTTTTTTTTTTTAATTCAGTTGAAAAAATGTAAAAATCTTTATGTATGTGGGTGAATGAAATAAATTTTCCGAGTCAATAAAATAATTTAGTTTTTTTTTAAATTTTAGTTAAAAAAATATAAAAAATAATTTAGTTTTTTAAAAAATTTCAGTTAAGAAAATATAAAAATCTTTATGTATGTAAGCTCGTGAAATAGATTTTACCTTTATGTTAGTCAATAAAATAGTTTTTAGTTTTATTTGACTTTTTCTTAAAATAGTTTTTAGTCTTATTTGACCTCTATTTTATTTTAAAGTAAAGTTAAATTAGAACATTCATTTTTATTGTCTATATCTTAAAGTAAAGTTAAATTACACCATTTATTTTTATTGTTTGAACTTCCCAAAAATATTAATAGCAAAAACATTTAATGTTGGAATCCATGAAGACAAATAATGTTAAGATTCTTTTATCATCAATTCAAATTATGACTCTACATAGGTTATTGAAGGGTATTAAAAAAACTTGCAAATACTTTAAGATTTCAAGGGTATTAAAAAATCTTGCAAATACTTGAACAAAAAGAACTTGAATTAAAGATACAAAAACGTTATCATGTAGTTATGGTATGTTGATGTGACTATGGCATGTTGAGGTTGTGAGACATTGTGGTTATGATAGTGGTGGTGGTGTTTATTACATTGGTTGTTGTTGAGTAGTGTTTGCTACATCAATGGTTGTTGGCATGTTGTTCATGTGTAGATTTTGATGGGTGTACTACTTGAGCTATGTGTATTTCTTATAGTTCTCATGTTTGTTGTATTTTTATCATATTTGTTATTTGTTTCTTGCTCCATTGTTTTTACTGGTTTTCTCCGCTCCAACACCTTATCTACTAAAAGATAATCAGCATGTTTCCATAGCATTGTTCTTCAAGTGTTGCTAAGGCATGGACTAAAAAAGACGGTGACCACGTCAGTGAGAAATTTTCAAAATCTTACCAATGCTCTTCACCATTGTAGGTGATTACGTTTTTGCATCTTATGCATAACATTGACTATGTTTTTGCATCTTCTACATAACATTGACATACTTAAGATCAATTAAAGAACTTGTCCAGGGTGAAGAATTGAGGACTCAACCAAAGGAAGAGGGATTCCAATCCTACATAAATTTCATTACTTCATGGAGCTCCCTAAGCTAATTTTAGGAAAGAATTTGAACTAAAAAATGAACTTACTTCTTATCTATCAAGCTTCGTAAATTGCAGCCAGTGTTTGTCCATTGTGACTTAAATTGTATAGGCCTGACACTATTTTGATTATCGATCTCGATCTACTATTGATTGAGCAATGCTAATTGTTTATGTCATAACCTCTGATGCTGCTTCATTCTCTATAATCTCTTAGCGAGCTTTGTTGTTGCATGTGCCTTTGACTATGCACCTCTGTCCCTGTTGATGATGGGTCTATTTTAATTGAAGCTGCATTTCTTACTTCCAGGTTACAATTCTTACTTCCAGGTTACAATCAATAGGTGCTTCAACTCAATTGGGAGGTCCTTGGATCTGCAATTGAAGAAGATGGGTCCTCTAGGTCAACGAGCTATGGTCATCGATCTAATTAAATATTGCTTCCACTACTAAGAGTCATCCCGAAACTGTGAGTAAGCATTCCCTTCCAAGTAAATTTGAGAAGGAAAAATATCTTTCTTGAAATGAAGATTAAAATAAAAATGCCATTGTTCAATTCATTGCGAGCTCTATATCTTAGACATGACACTAGGGAAAGTCATTCGGACTCATAATACTAGGGGAATTGCATGATTTAATAGAAGTGATTCTTACAGCATCATGACTTGACCATGGTAGGGGCAGTTGTTGTTGTGTTTCTACTAGTCTTGTCCTAGGAGATAGCCCATTGAATACACAAATTGCTCCCAAACAAAGTTTATTGGTTGAGCAACAAAATGCTCTCATACTGCCACATTGTAGCTACATGTAATCCATATGGCATAGCCTAGCTCAAAGAACCTTCTTCGAGGAGTTCATGATCAACCAACCCACTCCTCCTTTTGATGATGTAAAGCCACCTACACGAGAACCCGAATGAAATCATGACACACAAAGTGCATAACAAACAAGACAAGTTAAAGACCCTATCACAAATAATGCAATATCATAGTTGTCATATCCCACCTATATTAGTTTTGATGGTGAGTAGAACTTAATCAAAACACAATTGAAAGGCACGTGGGACATTGAAAAATGTTAATAAATGACTTACTTCAAATTTCATACTATTTTCGCCTTTCTCGAGATTATGGAAAAAATATTGATGATGCTACCCCTCAATATTGATGATGTTATCAATGTGTGAAATGGCTCCCTCCCATGACCATTAAAGGACCAAAATCTCTATTTTCAATCTTTATCTTATTCATGAACTAGATCTCATTTACTAGCTTTGAGATCTATTGTCGAGTATGGGTTTGGATATTCAACTAGATCTTGATATTAACATCCCTAAGGGTGACTATCTAAATGATTTGGATAACCTAAACAATGGGCATGGTTGTAACCTTATAGATTGTGGCCATCATTGTTGCTACTAGTAGCGTAGCTAGAAAGGGCACCCCAACACTAAGTGAGATTGTTGTTTGGTTTCTCTCCTTGTTTTGGGTGGACTACCTCCACTACATTGTTGCATGCCTTGAAAGTGAAATCGTGCAAGATGTCATTTTAGCATATAGCTAATTTTCCACTTTGCATAACATGTGTAGAATCCAGCTTCAGTTTCAACACATTTTCTGTTAACCTACATGTGTCTATGAAATTTGAGTTGACCTCATCTAACAAATGTGTAGTTTCAATTTGGAATCCAATTGTTCACTTGTTGAATGATTAGATATAGTTTCAATAACAATTGTTCTACAAAGCTTCTTTAATAACAACGGTGAAAAGGTTTGGCACAGATTAAATGGTTGTACAATAACATGCAAAAGCATACAATTTAATAATAGCTTCAAGGGGATTTTCACTCTCTCCTTGTGATAGTGTATCATTAGCCACGTTGATCTAACCTCAATGAGAAGAAAATGAATAACAAAGTGTCTAGAGTATATTGTGTGCACAATTGTTTCCATATTTATACTTTAACCTAACAATCATAAGATAAGAGATAAAGGTGGCCTTTTCCAATTATATGCAAATAATCATTGAGTATTACTTCTATCCAAGCACAATTACATGTCACTCTACCTATCAGACTCGTAGAATTTAGAGTCGGAGAGACTATATGATCAAAGGAAAAAACATATATTAATTCTAGTTGTTTTTATCACATCTATTACCTATTTTCCAATACTCTCCCGACATATAGGGAATTGTTGCTTTGTAGATTCCCTTGTTTAATATTGATATCTACAAGTAGAATAAAGTGAATGAATGGGAATTAGAAAAAAAGATATCAAACAAGAAATGAACACTTAATTGACTATAAACACAGAAAATAGAGAGTGAATTATCCACAATTAGATTGAAAGAGACCATGTGTTTTTAAAAATATATGGAAAGAGTGGTTTCACTTAATCTTTGAGGTTAAGAAAATTTGAGTAATACATTAAAGTGTTACGAAGAAATTCCCCCATGCCTATGGGTTAAAGCCACAACAGAGTGAAGACCTTTAAAGAGTGAACTCAATACTATAATTGCAATCAAGAAATCTTGTAAGTACCTTTATTAACTAACTATTGGTAGTAAGGAATAAATAAGCATACCAGGTTCCCTATGTTCGATGATGATCCCATGGTTGAAAACCTTTCACTTTAGCACTCCTTCCAAATTGTCTCTTTGATCACCTACAAAACAATCAAGTTGACAACTACAAAGGGGCTAGTTATACGATAACTAACTCTCATAAAAATGATTGAAAGTAAAGCAATTAGATCACTTAGTGCTTTAAGAATTTGAATGCTTAAACATAAACATCATGCATTAAAACACAAATAATTGGCATGAAAGAGGTCTCTTTATTAATGAACAACAAGACAAAGGTAGTTACCACCTGTATCTACTGTAGCATTGCTCATGAACCAAACTTCAAGTCCCTCCACTTAGACCACTGACCACAAATAGTACCTCTGAATCCAATGCTCGTGCTAGTCCAAAGAAGATGAATGGTATTCTTCTTGACCATATATGTGGAGCAAGGAAAGTTGGAAACAAGAGTTTCCATGTTTGAGGAAATAAATCAACAGAAAGGGAACATGGGCTTGCAGACAGGGCAAGAAAAGGACAACATTATGTTGCTTCAAGTATGATTGTTCTTCTCCTCTAGCCTTAGGCTCATTTTATACCCTCTCCAAGTGGTTGGAGTGGTTAGAAATAGTTTTGTGGGAAATAGGGGGTCAGGAACCGAGTAAACCCGTGAACCCTGCCTAAAAATATGAAAAATATTATTTTTTTGAGCAAAATTAAGGAGTATGCACCCTACATTTGAGTAACATGCATATGTACATGCCTTGCATAGTTGGTAGGGCACATATAAGTAAACAATTTGTGTTTTTTGATGAATATAGAGGATGAAAAGGGTTTTAATGTCTACAAGTGGGAAAGGGAAAGGCCAATCATGTCATCAATGCATATCTGGTGAGGATGGAAGAGAAACCGATGGCTGAAATACATTACAAATCCAAGAGGTGAGAATGCAGTGGGCCCAGGTGAAAGTTGCCAAAATCCAATCCAAGAACATAAAATAAGTAAGAGTACTCTCTTCCCAAGGCAGGCATACCCATGCTCATGAGTGACAAAAGCATGGTCGCCAAATCAAGTATAGTGTGGATCCATGAAATATATATATATATAAGAAATGATCATGATCACAAAAATGAATACACGGTGGGTCCATATCAAAAGAGATCATATCCACGAAAGAGATACATAGTGGATCTATGTCTCAAATTCAGAGGGGGATATTTGGAAACAAGAATTGAACATATTGATCCTCCATAAGTACC
>ML809202.1:222703-237023 GCA_009831015.1 Picea engelmannii
GGTATCTAGCAGTATGACATTGCCATTATCTGGTCACCACGCCAGGGCAATGACCCTTGGTTGCATGGCCAAGGGAAAGGGGGTCTCATCACGAGCCAACCTTATCATTTCTGCGAAAATACTCGTGGGTAACACTGTCAGCTGTGGTCACCATGCCAAGGCAGTGTCCTCTGGTTAGACCTTGAAGTAAAAAGAAAGAAAAATAAATAAATAAAAGAAAGAATAAAGGCAATAAATGGCTTGGAAAGAACTGCATCCATGACAGGTACAACTCGCTTCCTACAAAGGCACCCACGGATAATGCCCACCCCTGGTTCTCACTGTGTCTGGACATCCTTAGACCACACCACCTGGTATTACATGGCTTGGATGATATCCTTTGGGAACTTTCCTCTTCTTATAGATGCTGGCCCAATAGGTTACCTTGTCTTTTTCTTCAGCTTTGTATAGTAGGTCAGTGTAATGTCTTTGAGCTATTAGATGATATGCTAGGGGTCTCATGCATGCATTTGATAAAATTGATGATGAAATCTAATTGACATTGATATGATCCCGAGGACTAATGAGCCCATGGAGGGCGAAGTTTTTGATGTGCAGGACCATACCCGACGGACAAGTACTAGGTGGACCGGTACACATGGGGAGATGACCAGTTCGGACCTCCATGGGGCTGAAGATCCCATCAGATGGTTGCTGGGTCCTCATAAGGGGTAGAGACAGGGCAATGATTGATTGAGCCTTTGCACAAGAGAAGAAGGAGGATGTTTTCATCCAGGACGCCTTGGTTGAGCCCAGCCTAGGGGGATTGACCCACTGCAGGTGGGACATGTGCTTTGTGATTCCCCAGGACGTCATCCAGGAGCCTTGACGTCACCTCCAGTGAGTGGTACCTTGACAGAGCAGTTTGGCATGTGTGGCAGAGTTTGGAGGCCCAGAGAGGGCGAACGTTTCCCTTCTAGTGGATAGTTTTGCCCTAAAAAGGGCCAATGTCTCCCTCAGAGGGGCTAGACGTTCTATTTGCTGCTCATTTAGGCTTTTATTTAGCAATTAAATGTAAAAGCAATATGATTTTAGTAGTCATCCTTGTCGGTTGTTTTAATAACCTAATTTTTAAATTAAAGGTCATTGGATGATATAAATTGAGGATGTTTTCCCTCATTTTGAACATAAACACAACTCACTCTCTTGTGAGATCTGATTTTTAGCGCCCTATTGGGGTTGTTGGTTGAAATAGTGAGGCACAACTCTTAAAGGAGGAGTTTTCTTGGCATTTATGGTGTTTCTTTGAAAGGAAGGTGTTACAACTAGGGTTTGCTTGGATATTTCTTCATGAATTGTAAGTGTTTTTTTTGCAAAACTTCTCTTTGAATGGTTGTAGTTTAAATCTCTCGCATTTTACTTATATAATTGCTGAATCAAAACCCTAGGGGACAACCACACAAGTAGGTTGTTGTCTCATGTCCCTTGACAAAGAAACCTTAAACCATTGAATAAGAAAATAGAGTCTAGCCTTAGCTACACTTATTTTCTTCATTCCTCAAGCTAGCCGTACCTGTTTGAAGCCAAGAAGAGTGAGACGTCCTTAGCCTAGGCTTACTACACTAGGGCCGTACCAATCTAGGGTTTGTTGATAGACCTTGTTTTAGCAACGTCTCCCTCATCAAAACCTCTTGTCTTGGTTAAAATCTTCTTATTGTGCTAGCCGTTTGCCGGGAAAGAGGAGAGAGCACAAGGCCTTGCCTTTGCAACACCTAGTAACTCTCTCTCTCTTAGGGTTTCTGCTTTTAAGGCCCTGCTTTAGCAACACCTTGAAAACCTACCCTCTAATCCTCAGAAAACTTTTACCCTTCAACTCTTGCGTCCATCACTTGTTGACTCCATTAACCCTTTAGGCACTGATCCTTAGACTCTAGCGTTGAAGTCCTAGTGTTCAAAACAACTCTTTAAACTCTAAATCTTGAAACCCTAACTAACTAACCCTAACCCTAACTAAGGCCGACGTCATAGTTGGTTATTTTTGACGCAACAAGCTTTTGAATTTTACAAGCAATTGAGTGATGATCTAAAGCATTTATTGATTGAATACTTTGTTGGCTTTTTCATCTTGATAGTTATTGATGAATTAATGCTCTTTCCATAGATAATTGACAAAACGTTGATCTCATTGATATCTATTACTTTACATTGCTTAAATTATATCATATGGTCATATGAAGTGCTAACCCTTTGTATATAGCCTGCATATATATTTTTCTATTGTTGCTTTGTTATAGGCAGGTGTTCTCATTTGGGACTATACTTCATTATTGGCTGATTAGACGGACCTTCTGATTTTGGTGGTAACCTGTGAAGGGGAAACTTTAACTCTGACCTTATATCTCAACCTCTTCAAAACCCCAGGTTACCGGGGACGTCTCCCCTGGGCTAACCTCCCTAAATAGAAAGAACCTCCCCATTGTGGTGACATTGGGTGGGGAAGGTTCCTGTTTCGCCAATTTGACCCTTATCCTTTAACCATTTGACCTAAACTACAAACTGAGCGATAACAGGGCCGACTCAGGCTTGGTAAAAACTTCCCTTGGACAATAGCACGATAAATTATGAGACTCAGGCAGCATGGCATTAACATAATTTTACGAGGCATGAGGCAATGCAAACTCTCCATATGTTTGGAAGAATAACCAAATGGAGGAGGACACAACTCTATGTAGCGAGAACAACTTCCTAAGGTCGTATTAAATCCCAGAGTTTGACGAATAAACGAACAGATGTGCTTTATCCAAGGGCGAATCATTATGCTGCCAATAAAGAAAAGACTTTTCCCTTCCTCTTTTTGGGGTATGTTTGATTTTTTTTGTTTGTCTTTTTCAATAATTTTGGAAAAAGAATTAAAAAATGTTATGTTACAAAGGAGGAACGAGTGTTGCAAACATACAAGTTCAGGGCGCAGGGACAAGACTAATGTTCAAAGTAAGGACACTCGGGAAAATCCCTCCAGGGGCCAAAGGTGTCAAGACGTAGAGGCAAAGTGCTACAGGGCTTGCGTATAAGGCATGCTTTAGATGGTTTAGTTGAGAGCAACATGGAGCCGGCATTAGGCCAAAGACACGAGTATGCAAATGTGATTAATACAACACATAATGGTAACATCCTTCGATGTGAGTTTAACGAGCCCAGAGAAGGTAAGCTTGGCGGTTTTTCATAGTTAGAGAGTTTGAAAAAACGTAAAAGGAGACTCCACTCGGGTACCTTTTTCGAAGGTAGTCTAGTCGTTTTGAAAAAGGGGTAAACTAGCACCGAAAAGACATCTATTCAAAACCATTTTAACGAGTGTGATAAAGACAAGATCACTCGACCATTTTTTCATTTTTAAGGAGTCTGAAAAAAGCTGAACTATGGACCCCGTCAGGAATGCTCTTCTAGACCATTTTAACGAGTGTGAAAGAATAAGGTCACTTGACGATCTTTTCAATTTTAGAGAGTCTGAAAAGAGCTTAACTATGGAGTCCGTGGGGGTTCCTTTTTTGTACATTTAGTCCCTCAAGCCCGAAAAAGGGATAAAATGATACCTGAGAGTACTCTTCTAGAGATTTGAAGTTCCTTAGAGTGTATCTTTGTTCGTACAGTTGACCGTCCGGATCGAAAAAGGGGTAAACTACCGTCGGACATATGTGACTTCAAATTTCAGTTTAACGAGTGTGAAAGGCCACAAGATTGCTCGACAATCTTTTCATGTTTAGAGGGTCTGAAAAGGGCTTAAAAGAAGACCCATTAAGTTTTTTGGGAGTCCCGAGGGTGAGGTCAAGAGTGAAAAGGAATCATGCAAATGAGGCTCAAACTCGTAATCAGAAAAACAACAAGGACTCCAGAGCCTACATTCATTAGTGACAGCATGGACACCATAACGCAACTAAGATCTACCTAGGGCATCCATGTTCCGGTAAGCTCTACCACCAAATCACGACACTTCTAAAGCAACAATGATGGTTCTATGTCGCAACCTGATGGGATCGATCCTATGGCAAAGGGATAAAGACAATGAGATACAAAAGTCAGGGTGGAAACCTAACCTACATGCTCGAGTTGATCATCTAAGGTTTTTCCCATGGACCATTAAAAGTTACCCAAAACTCGAAAAAAAATGTCCTGATACCCGATCATACCCTTCCAACGCAACTCCTGAATCACTCTAAATGGTTTTTGGCTTAAAGAAAATGATAAGGGGGGCCAAAAAAGTGACAAAAAGGGGCCACAAAGTCTATAAATAGAAGCTGGCAACTCATTATCACCATTGTTGATTTGGAAATTGACTTTGGAGCAAAAAAACTCCTTTGATAAAAGTGGTGATTCTGGGAGCTACAGTGGACGAAAAGACCATCTGTCTGGACCAAGTAAGTATAAACTCTCTCCTCTTGCAATTTAAATATTTATTTATGCTTTTGGTTTTAAGTTTTGGGGGGGTGTCGACCTTCAAAAGGTCAGCCCTAGGTCCACACGGGCTGTCTTATGACAGGCCACATGTACATTCGGGCAAAGGAAAAACAACACGTGTGTACACGCGACTGTCATCATTACAGCCTTCGTGGACCCCCTTATTGAATGAATTGTTTTAAAAAAAACCAAGGGTTAACCCTCCTGAACTTGGTGTTTTGCAGGATGTATGTTCACTGGAGGGAAAGAGAGCATGAGGAGGTTAGTGAGTTGGTCGGGGAAGACCCCAATGTTGTTGCTGCCTTAATGCAATGTGGGTTGCTCAAGTTCTTCTTATGTCCTTTTATGCGGGCACAACCTAGGCTACTGAATGCCTTAGTTGATTATTGGCATCCCGACGCAGAGGCCTTTATGTTAGAAGGGCAGTCACTGGTGCCTACGACAGAGGACATATATTTTTTGACTGGCGTCTCCAGGAGAGGGGAACCAGTCAATTTTTGGACATTTCCTTCGGGGCCTCATAACATATCGGAATTGATAGGACTTTATTGTGAGGCTGGTACAGACCGATCGAGCTCACAGGTGCCCATAAGCAATATCACAGACTTATCACTGCAGGCAATTGTGTTGCTTATTGGGCGGATTTCTAGTTCTGCGACTCTACATCTGGCGTCCCGTGCACAGATGAACTGTGCAGTCCAATGATTAAATGCACAAATATTTGACTGGAGCACTACACTACTAGATTGTATGAAGAGGCAGCTGATAAATTGTTAGTCGCGGACACAGAGGAACTTCAGGTTCAGGACGATTCTATACTCTTTCTTCTTTGAAAGAGTTCTGAGTTTTAGTGCTCGAGTGGTGGTATGAGGACATCAGGCCTCTCTTCCTGCGATTTGCAGATGGGCAGTGTTACTTCCATGACAGGGTGGTGGAAGGAACAATGAGTCCTTTGATGATGATTTCTTCACTTGGTTGTCGCAATAGATCCCAGTCATAGAGGATTACCCTTATGCTGGGATTGATTTCTCGAGAGATCCTGAGATACCAGTACCCCCTGGTGAGGAGCGAGGAGAGATGGGTAAGTTTGCATCGTTGTCTTTTTTTTTTTGTGAAATATATGTAATTTTTATGTTGTTTTTTTATATATCATTTTTTTTTATACCAGAGTATTTGACAGATATGTGTTTATTATGTGTAGATGTGGGACCAATGCGACCTACGGATTATGCAAGGAACAGGCATCGGCCTCGGCCAGGGGCCGCACCTGCCGCTGCAGGGGGACTAGCAGTAGCAGGAGAGATTCCAGCCGGTGAGGCTGAGAGGGTTTTGAGACAAGTCGAGCGAAACTTTACCTCGCTCACCTGTACAGTCCTTATGGCAGAGGCTGAGGATCTGCCACCATCTATGCAGCCTCATGTAGTGGGGGCACCCCGAACGTGGGTCCGACTGTTTCGACGTTTGACAAACGTTGTTGATCATTATAACAGGGCCCAAAGGCCATGACCTTAGTTAGTCTAGACTTTTCACGTGCCGAAAGCACTACTTGTATATATTGTTTGAGGGCATAAGCTCCATGACTCGTTACTGGTCATACTTTTGAGGCGCTTGCGTCCACCTATGTACTCTGATGATTATGATATTATATATGGATTTTTATGTCTTTTTGTGTCTTATGGATCATATTTGCCTTTAAAAATGTATTTAAATGTTTATGTGTATGTCTTTTTATATGTGTGCGAGATGCCAATCTAAAATTTGATTAGCTAGAGTATCTGTAATTTGTTTTAATCTCCCAAGAACATGAAAATATGTAATATAATCAAAGCTTCATTCTAATAGACGTACCCGAAGGAATTGTTTGTGTAAAGTCGGATCATGAACATGGTAGACTCTATTTAACTGAGACACAACCATCTGAGCATTTAAATAGACCCGGAGATGAGAGATACCAAATGACAGGGCGTCACGAAGCAACTCAATAACTGCACTGTACTCGACGACATTGTTTGTGGTGTCACCTAAGCATATACCTCTGGAAGATAATAACTGGCCGTGAGGTGTAAAAATTACCCAAGTTGCGGAGGCAAGCTTCTGAGTGTGCTGACTAGCACCGTCTGCGTACCCAATGAACACCTCTGATTCACTTGACATCTGCCACAGTGACAAAAGATAACATAAAAAATGACACGTCCATAATACTAAAAGAAACTAGAAAGTAATAGTACAAGGACTATACATATGTTACAAAAAGTTACCCATGGTGACCTAGCTATGAGTAATACTTCTTGAGGTAGAGCCCATTTCCAGGCTTTGCCAAAGCATTTCCCTCAAAGTCGACTAGACGATAAGTGCCCTTTTTTAGAACCTCTTTTATGATGAAAGGTCTGAACCACATGGGTTTGAATTTTCTTGCCCCCAGGGGGTCCTTATCTTGGTCATAGACCAGGACAAGGTCACCTTCAGAGAAAATCCAAGGACGAACGAACCGATCATACCGACACTTGACTTTATGTTTGTGAGCCTCGTTGGCCAGGGCTGCATCACGACGTTGCTCATTGATCTACTCAAGCTATAATAACCGTTCTTCAAGTGGAGAAGTGTTTGGCAATAACCGTACTACCAACTTTAGGGATGGGATATGACATTCGATAGGCAAGATCGCTTCCAACCTATAAACAAGTTGAAAAGGTGAGAAATCGGTTGCAGTCTTAATAGAAGTTCGGTAAGCCCATAATGTCGAGTATAACATCAAATGCCAATTTGACTTGGATGAGTTGATCATTCACTGTAGGATGGTCTTAAGAGATTTATTTACAGTTTCCACCTGACCATTTGCTTGGGGGTAGTAGGGTGACAAATGTTCTTGCCACAACCCAAGCTTTGATGTTAACTCGGTCATCATCTGGTTCTGAAAGTGATTTCCATGGTCAGTGACAATCTCTCTCGGGACGCCGAACCTTGCTATTATCTGGTTGAATAAAAAGAGAGTCATAGTCTCTCCATCATCTTTAAACGTTGGCATAGCTTCGACCCACTTCGTGAAGTAGTCTACGACTATAATGATATAGCGGTGCCCCCTTGCTGAAGGAGGGTTGCATGTAGTGTAATCAATCCCCCACTTAGTGAAGGGATCAACTGTGATGACATGAAATATGGGAGTGGGATGTGCCCTCATCTCACGAGAGAAGATCTGACACGAGTGGCACTTCTTGACTGATTCAATACAATCTTTGATTAGTGTCGGCCATAAGTAACATGCTCGTAAAATCTTTTGGGTTGTTTCCAACCCAGACAAATGACTGCCACATGCTCTGGTATGGCAATCGTTAAGCACAATAACTACTTCTTCGTGAGTGAGACATTGGTGCAGGATGCAGTCTACACCTCTTCGATACAATGTATCATCGAGTATGAGATAATTCTTGGCCTGATGGCGTATACGAAGATGCTCATCAAAGTCTGGAGATAGATAAGCATATCTCCGTACTAGGGATCCAAAGATGTGATAAAAAACATATCTCCTTTGATAGGCGACTCTTCGGGCACAACATCACCTAACTCAATTGGAAGTTCTGAAATAAGTTCTGCGAAGACTAGTGACTTTTTGAACTTCATTGAAATGAAATCTAAGTCAAATTCTTGAATGATGACTATCCATCTATTGATCTTTCCGCCTATTACCCGTCGTGTTAACATGTACTGAAACAGATTCACAACAGAAATGACGGTGGTCTTGCGAAACATAACATAATGATGGAACCATTGAACAACATGGACTGTTGCCAACGCAAGTTTTTCAATATGAGAATAATTGAGTTTCGGTTCGACTAGGCCTCGACTCAGGTAATAGATCACATATTCTGAGAACAAATCATCTTCCTGAACTAAGACCATGCCGATGGTTGACTCTGTTGCAGCTAGGTATAATAAGAAATCTTTATTATAGTTAGGTGGCCGAAGCAGAGGGGCAGTTGTGAGGGCATGTTTCAACGCTTCGAAAGAGCATTGAGTGGCATCGTCCCAATAAAAAGGAATGTCTTTCTTTAGTAAGCGCATAAATCCCTTTGTGATCTCGACATAGTTAGCGATGAAACTCCTTAAAAAATTCACCTTGCCCTATGGACTCTGAAGTTCAAGGATTGTGCGTAGGGCAGGCAACTAAATTAGTGCTTCAACCTTGAGAGGATCGACCATGATCCCTGTTGTTGACACTGTGAAACCTAACAAACATCTCGATGTTATGCAAAAGCTGCACTTGTTTGGATTCAAGCGAATCCGAAAGTAGGGACATCGCTCAAATATAAGTCGAAGGTGTGTGGGATGATCTGTTCTCTTGCGAGATCGAGATGCTAAATCATCTAAATAGGCCTCGACTATATGCTTGAGATCATGGAAAGCAAAAGACACAACCCGCTGAAAGGTCACTCCAACATTTTTAAGACCAAAGGGCATGTTACGATACGCGAATGTACCCCATGGACAAATGAATGTCGTTTTGTGCTAGTCTTCAGGTTTGATTTGTATTTGATTATATCCCCAAAAATCATCCATGAAAGAGAAGGCCTCGCAACCTGCACATTCATCAATTATCTGGTCGATGAATGGTGTGGGAAAATTATCTTTTGGACAAGCCTTGTTTAAATCACGAAAGTCCGTACATACACGAATCGTGCCCTGTTTCTTATTGACCGGCACAGGATTTGATACCCATTGGTTCAAATGGATAGGATAGATAAAACCAGCTTTTAGCAGTTTCTCAACTTCAACCTTAATGGCTGCTGCTTTCCTGGGATTAACTGGATGAAGCTTCTGCCGAACAAGCTTGGCATCTGGATAAGTTGTGATTTCATGTTCCACTATTTTTGGATCTATGCCTAGCATTTCCTCGTAATACCAAGCAAAAACGTCGCGGAATTCTTTAAATAGATCTATGTAGATTTGAATCTCCCTGAGGGAGCAGTTAGCTCCGACGAAAACATTCTCCACAACGCCAGGGGTTCTGGAGATATTGATCGGTATGGTTTCAACGATGGTTTCCATATTACCCTTGGCATAAACCTCATGTGTAGCTAAGAGATTAATAGGACAAGACCTATCTCCAGTCATAGTTAAGGTGAATTCTCCGTCTTCGATTCTTCTTAACTCTGAGAGGAAGTATGATCTGTGATGAAGATCATCCCAAGGTTTGTCCGAACTAGTCATTGCTTCAATTACTGCTTCATCGGAGGGCAAGACGAAGTCTAACGAATCAGTGTCAGCGAGAGAACCTTGAGCCCAAATAGGCTCTAGAAGCGGATCTAAATCTTGTGCAGAAGTTGGATCTGTGTCGGCCGAAGCTTGCTGGACTAAAGAGTACACTACTTCAGCCACAGACAAGGGCATGGACATGCTCGGGTGCCCTGTCCCTTCCATCGTGGCCGATGGGGAAGGAAGTATCCACGGATCGTTGAAGTAAGTTGTGCGAAATGATGAAACTTGGAAAATATCAACCTTATGGTGGTCGGATATGAATTTGACATCGACTTGAGGGGGCTGGTAATCGAAGGTACCCATCAAAGATGGGCACAAACCAACCCCTACGTTGACTATGCCTGGTTGGGGATTATCAATCATCGGGACCGTGGATACCCCCAATGAAGGGTCAGGTCTGGAGAAAGACAATTGATCAATGGTCACAATCCAGTCCTCGTGTGGAAACAACAAGACCCATAAAACTGTAGCAACCACTGCTTGCATGGCATAAGTCCAACTCCTTATTAACAAGATATTGTAGTCGAGGAATGCATCGACTACTTCTACCTCAACGCACACAGTCTTCCCTCCTAAATGCACGGGGAAAGAGGGAATGATACCATGTGGTCAGAACAAATCACCGTCGAAAGATGTGAGAAGAGTAGGTGACGGAGATAAAACGGGCTGGCCAATGGCTTTCCAACATGCCAATGACATAACGCATGTCGAGGCACCCTCATCAACCACCGTGCGGAAAATATTCCGAGTAAAAGTTTTCGTGGGGTGAGCCACTACTATCTGAAATGCTACATGGTAAGGCAGACAAGTTTTTAAGTCGGTTGTATCCAGCATGATGGTACCCGGATTACAAGTCTCAGTAGATCCTAAAGTGGCTAACAAAGCTTTCCTCTGGGAAGGGTAGCTTTGGAGGACCTCCAAAGCGGACATCGCACAAGGGGTTTGAGACAAATCCTCCACCACATAATAGTTCTGGGTGGCCCTTGCATTTGGGTTATGAGAAGCTTTTTTGAACGTGCCTTTTGGGATGCGTGTCATTGTTTCGCCCAAAGTCTTCTCAATCTAGAGAGGAAGAGATGGGAGTTCGACTTCTTTGCCCTTCTCAGAAGTGCTTGGTTTACTGTAGTCATGCGCTCTAGTCGATATAAAAGCATCACCCTTCATCATATACACATTTGCGAATGTGGGATTGTTCAAAGACAGAGAGGGTTCTTGACTTGCCCCTTCTGCGCTTGTAGAGGCTTGGGTTAGGTTTTGCCCATGTTGAAATGGATTGGTTAACATGGCAGGCTGTTGTCGTGTCACAAACTTTTGGGCCTCTGCAAGCGGAGGACATTGGTGGGTTGGGTGGTTTTCCGTGCATAGGTTGCATGAATACCTTGCCTTCCGTTTCTCAGTGGTGCCCCCGCTAACATTATTAGTAGGTTTCTTATCCCCCTTACCCTTCTTTTGTTGTTTTTTCCTTCCTTCAGGATGCTGGGTGGCCTTTGGATTTGTCGATTGTAGTGTGTGTACATCCGACGTTTTAGTAGGGGGAGCAGCCAAAAGAGTAGTTTGGCTGGCCGTTGTGTGTTGTATAGACAATTGCTGCAATTACTTCATCAGTTGCTTAACGGGCTTTGTTTGTGCTGAACCAACAATACCATCGGCATGTGGTCCAACTCTCTGTCTGGTTTTATCAAGAATTGAGCGTGGCGCATCTGGGAAGATCTCGTGTAATAAACCAGAATGAGAGTAGATTAGCTCAAGCTGTTGAGCTCTCATGATGGTGTCTTATTCGGAAAACACTCTCGACGTCATGACGTCTTTGGATAACTGTGGGAGCAAAGACTTAAGGAACCATTCGAGCATGAATGTTGGTGGGACTGGCGCCTTAATTAAACTCTTCCGACATCTCCATTCTTGGATGTGATCAGAGATATGGTCCGCTTTTGTTTGTGTGAAATTGGCCAGCAATTCTGTGCCAGCATCGTATCTCACTGATAATTAGAAATGGTTTAGGAAAGCTGTTGCCAATTCACCGAAGGAAGAGTATCTTGAGCGATCGAGCTCAATGTACCATTTCGCAACACTCCCAATGAGAGTATGTGGAAACAATCACAACTGTACGGAGTCGTCTTTCAATGAGTTATATGAGCACCAAAGATGGAAGGTGGTCACATGATCTCCTGGATCTTCATTAGGCTTGGCTTCAAACTTTGGTATGTTCGAAGGCAACTTCGTCGTCATGGGGGGCCAACGTGGATCATGACAGATAGGGTCATTCAACAACCTTGTTAAGTCTGGCAAATGCAAGGTTGCCAGGAAAGATAGTTTGGGTTGTTGGTGATAACCATGGAAAAAGGGACCTGGAGTTTGACTGGCACTAGGTTTCCAGGAAAAGTTCGACTGTTGGCCTGGGTTATGGTAAAAACCATGGCCATGACCAGCATACGGGTTCTACGTGTGAGGAGACATCATCAGCTGATTCCCAAAATATGACATAGATGGTTGGGCCTGCATTACATTCAAAGGACTTTGGGAAGGGTTGCCCCATGTTGATCCGATGGGGATAGGCATAGTACCTTGTCCGGGGTTCCATTGGTTGTGAAAAGAATTGCCCCAGATCGACATTCCTGACGAGGGAACTGATCCCTGCCAAGAATTCCAAGGCCCTAATGTGGAAGAAGTTCTCAGGTTTTCCCCCCTGTGTAGGAATAATACCCTGCACAGGAATAGGTTATCCGTAACCGGGATTGTTCCCAGTCGGGAAAGCAGCCGACGAGAAAACGATGTTATGAAACACACCAAACAAAGAAAACAGTGTCGAACCTACCAGCATATTATGTGAAGGTGGTCCTTGACTCCCTGCTCCAAATAAACTATGGTGTGTAGGTGGCCCGACAGACTGCTGGTGGGTACCACCGAGCAAAGGGGATGAAGGAGGTGTATGACCTCCCCCATAAGGGAAAGCATTAAAAGGAGCTGAAGTGCCTCCCATGTGGCCTTGCAGTGGAGCGTTAGAGCTCCCTGCCCCCAGACCTAAAGTCTGTGAAGTGGAGTAGGAAAGTACATGACTTGTACCTGAGCTCGGCATCCTGTATGAGAACGGAGGGCCTGTCGCACTAGGTGTGAAAGAGGCTATGGCCACCGCCATAGACGAGATCAGACCACTGTGTGAGGTGGAGGTGGTCGAGACCATGGTGGCTTTGACTAGTGATGGTGGGTTAGGAGGTGGAAACTCTCCTGTGGTGACAACCATAGTGGGAATTGAAGAATTCCCAACAGGAGTGACATCATTTGTTTCCATTGCTGCGTGTGACACTGTCTGGAACTCGTAAGGGTGAATCGGTACGATGATGGGTGCTGAAAGATTATTGGTTGGAGTTTCAGATGGACAAAGAGATTTTTTTCTAAAGTCTAAAATGGTTGTTTCTTCCGGATGTTAGTCGAGTACCATTTCTTGTGACCCGGTCGCTTCAAAAGACCCTTGTTGGTCTAGCTTTCGCCTTAGTGGTGGCGGAGGTGGCTCTAGTGTAACCGGTGATAGGCCCATAAGCCTTTGTGACCGGCGGAGCTCATGATCCTCCACTATGTGAGAAGATCAAAGACACCCTAGGGCTTTCTATTCATTCAAAAAACAACACACACTAAAAAAAGTCTCTACGAGATCAAACAAACAAACACTAAACTAATTGGAAGAACAATTACAACAACCAACACTAAAGCAAATTACTGGTGCAAGTGAAACTCAAACACAGAAGGACCCTCCGGGTATACTCTACAAAGTGTGGCTCGATGTCTATCCTAGGTATCACGGTATACCCCCGCAGTTACCTGTGTATGTCTCTAAAAACATAGGCAACTAGGTTGCCAACGAGCGAGCAATCACCAGGCAGGTACAATCGAAAGTCAGGTAGACCACAATGAGCAGGGTATTGAGCCCTATTATCCCCGATATCTAGGGATAACTAGGAGATCATGTCTCGAGGCCCACAGGTCCTAGACATGGAGTACCGAGAGCAGGATTGACCTGAGCATGGCCCTGGAGGGACCAACCTTCTTCTTCTTCGCCAGATTTGTCCTGTCAGCAGCAGCAGTTTAAATCACCATCGGCTTGGACTTGCATCCGAGGGGACTCTTGCTCCATGAGGTAATTGGTCCAAGGTATCATGGTATGTGTCATGTTTGATCGTTATAACCTTCTTATATACGCATTAGGTTCCTTTCATTTCTAATGACTGCTTGGATCTTACACTAATCCACTTGACCATTGTTGGGGGTGATTGACGGGGTGACTTAGAAAGCTTGTATTCATGGGTTTTGGTTAGCCACCAAGGGGGATTTGCAGAGCCATCGTTCTGCTCCCACCATTCTATCATTTTTCATCCTCTCTCCTGCACATCCATCCCACTCCCCTAGTCTAGCCATTAGGATGACCTTTGAGGTTACACTTTGTCTTGTGGGAAGAAGGGGCTAAAGGCCCAAGGGGTAAAAGCAGCTGGTGAAAAGATAAAAGCCATAAGAAATGAAACCTAGAGATGCTTTGCCCAGGGGATCCCTGAGAATGCAATAAAAGGCCTCTTGATAAGAAACTGAAGGGACCCTAAGAAAAATAATAAAACAAGACCTAACCAAGAGGATGGGAGGTCTCATC
>ML809202.1:256715-290836 GCA_009831015.1 Picea engelmannii
ATTTTTTGAAGATATAAAAGGAGGAGAGCAAGACAAATGATGACATGAGAAAATAGAGAGAAATTCTTCTTATAAGGTTTGTTCTTGCCTCAAGTGAGAATATCTATTCATTCATTCATTTATGAGGTTCTTTAAAGCTAAGTTATCTTGTTGATAGCAGGGTTATTCTAAAGGTGGCGAAAAAAGGACTAGGAAGCATCGATTATTGACATGCTCCAAGGTCATTCATTCACCTTGATAGTTTGTTTAGTCTTAATTGGAAGTTTTTATTTACTTTAATGTTGATTAATGCTAGTTTTGCAGAGTCAAGACCATGATGCACTTGTAGCCTGGATTGTTCTAGTTCAATTTTCATCCTTAGTCTTCTTCTTTTGAGACATCAATTGTCTATGTATGAGTTAAATTACATCTTAGACTTTGAAGTCTAATTCTGATCCAAACCCTTGCAGGGGTTTGAAGAGATAAACTTGGTTGTAAATCATATTGATATCAATAAAATCATTTGCATATTTCTTCTCATTTATGAGGCTTGTGGTGTGTTGATTTTCATATTTATGTTATCTTGTATTTTATTGTTCAACTGTTTTATAAATTTCATTTGCTAGCACTTTTCCTATTTTTAAATTTATTTCACATAAAAACATACATATTTATATAATAGCATAAAATCCAAGAACTTATTTCTTGAGGTCTGATTGAGATTTTTGATAGGCTATAAGCCCAGGGTGATAATCCCACCTATCTCACCTAGCCTAGTGAGATTTGAAAAATGCTCAAGTGAGGATTTTGCCATTCCTTCAATCAACAAGCACAAGGTTGCCTATCAATGATGTAAATAGGGCCATGGTGCGACTCTATGTCAAATTATCATAGCAATGTGTCGTAGTCGATAAGAGCTAACCCGCTAGTAGGAAGTCAATAAGGACCTTCTATACTAGCACGAGTATAGGATAAAGATGCTTGTTGATTCTAAGAAATTACTTGACATACAAGAAGGTTGACATGCAAAGCCAAGAATTTTGAGAAATGGATGACACAACCTAAAACTTCCTTTAAAGAAAAGCACAACACAATAAAGTGACTGAGGCAACTTGGACTGAAAGATGAACGATGACATAAGTCTGTGACATAAGAGGCATCAACACGCTCTCCATAGTGGCTGGACGAATAACTATTCAGAGGAGTAAAACTCTATGTAACTTGTTTAGTTTTGAAAAACCATACTAAACCCAAACTATTGAGACATAGACTCAAACTTTGTGCTTTGTTCAAGGGAGACTCAATTGCTGCCAAAATAGTGAAGAGAAGACTATTTCCCATCCTCTTTTTTTTTATTTGAGTTTTTTTTCTTTTTCATATTAAAAATATTGAAAAAGAATAAAATAATTATATATTACAGTGGAGGAAACAAGTGTCATGAGCAAGCAAACTAGTTCCATGCGCAAGGAACATACCTATGCTCAATGCAAGGAAACACGTTCATGACATGGACACTCTGGGGAATGTTTCCTCCAGGGTTATAAATGTCAAGTGGCAAAGGAAAATATTGAAGGCTAACAACTGTTATCGGATTAATCAGTAAGTGTGGACACAAACAAATCTCCCTAACTTCCACATGAAACTAGAACAAAAAAGAACAGATTGCACACATCGCCTTAAACTTCATTATCATATGAACTAGTTTAGTGAGGTACAAGTGACATACCTTTTAAACAACGTTTGATCCTCGCTAGTGTCATCCTTGTAGCTCCTTCCCTGAGTTTGCAGAATAGTAAGCCTGTCCAAGAATCACAAACTAACAAAGAGGGAAAACAAAGATATATGTATTCTAATGAAGTCTATGTATATGATCAAGAAATTATACAATAGAAGACAATATGCTTTTATAGGGAAGAAATGCATTACTGTATTAAATTAATAGAAAATGGAGAATACAACCCATGCCTTGATGTTGCAAGGTCCCCTTTCGATGTCTCTTTGCATCAACACACACACCTTTGCTCCAATGCCTTGAATGAAGAAGATCCACAATCTGACTTGAAGAACTAAAGCAAAGCTCTCAAGCATAATCTGAAGTAGAAATCTCCATACAAATCTTAGCCTTTTCCACGAGAGATCCCTCTTTATATAGTGTGAAAGAGATATGGATGAGGAGATTAGGATGATCCCACTAAATCATAGAAGTGAGTGAGATCCAAACTAATCGGAGGCCACCTCATCTTCTAGAAGACTCCTTTCTAGAAAATTCGTGAAATTTGACTTTTCCCATGCTTTAAGCATCGTCGCACCCTATGCACAAGCAACATGTGATGACGTCACAGTCCATGTTTAGGGAAGAGTGCGACGATCATGCATCGTCGCACCCCATGCATATAGCAGGGTGTAACGACCTTCCTTTATATGGTTTTTGGCAGAGGAAAGCAAATTACTTTTCCCATGGAGAAAGTCTTCTTTTAATATTTTCAGGGAACATTGACACATGTTGTCAGGTGATCACTGAGGTGACCAAATTAATGTGTAATAGAATGCCCCCCAAAGTATGAAGCCAGAACCTGTGACAACTGGAATACTTTGTAGAATGTGTTTGTCGAAAACAAGGAGTGCATCAATCGAGAACCTACAAACAATCAAGCATCTGCATAATAACATACTATTTTCTGAGGTAGGCATTCCCATGCTCAGACTACAAGTGACTCTAATCATAAGTGTCAAATGAGTCATGGCCACTAAACATACACCGTGGATCCATGTCATCATGATTCAACATAGCCACCAGGAATACAATGTGGATCTATGCTCTAAAGAACTCAAATTCAGACATAGCCACGAGATATACAAAGTGGATCTATGTGTCAGTACAAATTCATGAATACTCCATCGCAACCTGGACCAAAAAGATAAGATCCAGGGTCTTCATTTCCATCGTCTATAAGTACAAATCTAGCCATATGATTAAAGGTGTCGAGGTCGAACATGGTAGAAACCACTTGATTACCGTCCGTTAATGAAAAACGTTAACAAGTGCGAGGGAAATCACCATTGATGTCAATGACTCCCAAGGTACCTTAGTACAATCCAACGAATGTGAATAAATGAGTTGAAGTCGAACACTCAATGGAATCTTCCAATCAGGGGTCAATGATGTGAACCCATTGTTGAAAGCGAAGAAACTTGCCATTGAGGCATGCATGCTTGAAGATACTAAATGATTTATAAATCTTGTCCCTGGATTATGAGTTGAAGTCGACAGGAAAATACTCGTCACAGGAGGGCCTTGATGTATCCACCATCAATGACACAAAATATGTAACCGATTTGAAGTAGATCAGAATATGAAGTGATTTAGAACTAACACAGGGAAGGCCGACATGGTAGAAATTTTATAACTGCAGATGGCTGACTCGATAGAGGGCTTGTTTAGGTTAGAATTCTCTTGAACATATGAATGAAACGACAGTTGTTTTGGCAACATTGACTCAAGGAGGACCCAACATATGAACTTGTGGATGGTCAAATGAGTGACAAATGGATTTCCCAACCCGGATACAATGATGAATAGGGGGTGTCATGTTAAAGAGCGACTATTACTTCCACTAACACAAACACAAAGACACATTTCTTTCCCAATTTCCCCCCACCATTTCTAGCGAGTACCTCTTTATTTTTACGCAAGCTTGAAGAGGATAACATATGCTTGTTAATGTAAGCTCATCCTTCAGATGAGTCCCTCAGAGTATGTTTAACGAACCCTAAGAAGGAGTGGTTCGATCCCATATGGGTCTTTCGATGTTTGTTTAATGAGTCCAAAGAGAGAAAACTTATATATATGTATTCTAATGAAGTCTATGTATATGATCAAGGAATTATACAATAGAAGACAAGATGCTTTTATAGGGAAGAAATGCATTACTATATTAAATGAATAGAAAGTGGAGAATACAACCCATGCCTTGATGTTGCAAGGTCCCCTTTCGATGGCTCTTCGCTTCAACACACACACCTTTGCTCCAATGCCTTGAATGAAGAAGATCCACAATCTGACTTGAAGAACTAAAGAAAATCTCTCAAGCATAATCTGAAGTAGAACTCTCCATACAAATCTTATCCTATTCAACCTTAGCCTTTTCCATGAGAGATTCCTCTTTATATAGTGTGAAAGAGAGATGGATGAGGAGATTACGATGATCCCACTAAATCAGAGAACATTTGTGAAATTTGACTTTTCCCATGCTTTAAGCATCGTTGCACCCTATGCACAAGTAGCATGCAACGACGTCACAGTCCATGTTTAGGGCAGAGTGCGATGATTAGGGATTGTCGCACCCCATGCATATAGTAGGGTGAAATGACCTTCCTTTATATGGTTTTTGGTAGAGGAAAGAAAATTACTTTTCCCATGGAGAAAGTATTCTTTTAATATTTTCAGGGAACATTGACACACGTTGTTAGGTGATCACTGAGGTGACCAAAATAATGTGTAACAACAACTAATGCAAATGTATAAGCAAGAGGCTAAGCAACAACAAGTTCAATCCGACATTAGGCTCAAAAGCGCAAGCATGAAATATGCAATGTAGTTACAACTTAAAACAAAAGTATGGGAGCCCATGGGGTAATAGCCAAAAAATGATTGAGAAGAATATGAGGTTTCAAGGCAATGTCATCACAGGACTAAACAAAACTCCTGAGCCTATGAAAATACTTTAGCATGTGTACCAAAACGAAAAGTAAGATGTTAACTAGGATGCCCATGAGTGGTAGGCTCTACCACAAACAAAATGACACTAATATTCAACGGGGAAAATCTTGTGACACAAGTGAGTGGGATTGACCCTAAGGAAGATGTATAATCGTCACTGAATATGAAATATGCGAGGTAAACAAGTCCTACCCTATATGTCAATAAGAGAAAACATTACCTGCGAAGGGTTAAAAAAGTGGACTGAAAGGCTGAAAAACACCGTAGTAAGTCATCCTTCCTGAAAATTTGCATCATTAAACGTCGTTCGCACTTGACAGTCAGTCCATTAGGCATAAAATCATAACCAAGATAAAAACTATAACACAATGGGTAAAGAAATTGACTCAAATAGTAAAAATATAAGGTTTTTATCATGTCATTTGGAATTTTACCCAAATATTGAAATTTTGTGCAAAAAACCCTCGAATTTCACTGGACCATAAAGGGATATTTTGAGTTTGCACACCAACTCTTTCTTTCCCTTTACTATAAATCCTTCAGGCTGTTTCATGTAGATTTCTTCTTCCAAGTCCCCATGAAGGAACATTGTCTTCACATCCATCTGTTCTATCTCCAGATCGAATGTTGCAGCCATAGATGTTAGTACTCTAATGGAAGTTATTTTTTCAAGAGGGGAAAAAATCTCACCGAAGTCAACTCCCTCGACTTGGGAATATCCTTTTTCTATCAATCAAGCTTTGAAATTCTTGACTTGTCTTGCAAAATTCATCTTCTTCTTGAACACCCACTTGCTACCGACATACTTTCTTCCACTAGGTAACTTGACTAAATCCCATGTCTCATTCTTGTACAAGCATTCCATATATTTGACCATGGCATCCTTCCATAGTTTACCCTCTGTTGAGTCGACTACCTCATCGATTGACTTGGGTTGATTTTTTATGGCAGTTAACACAAATGCGGAACATAATTCGGGCAGACTATACCTTTCGACTGGTTTTATTTCTCTTTCTAACCTCCTTATCACCAAAGTAATTTGTTCCACCTCTTCCTCATATTCAATCGACTTATCTGAATCATATTCTTTGCTCCTTAGTTCAAACCGCACCATATCATGATTTTTCTTGGTTTGAACAACTTCCTTAGGATCGGACTTACTTACCAGTTCTCTGAAGACTACATCTCGACTGTACATTGTTCTCCTTGATGTAGGATCCCAGAGCTTATATCATTTCATCCCTTCTTTGTATCCAATGAAGATACATTTGACTGCCTTCTTGTCCAACTTGCTCCTCTTTTCCTTGGGAACATGCACAAATGCATCACAACCAAACACTTTGAGATGTGATACCGATGGCCTTTTACCCGAACATACCTCATTTAGAGTCACATCGACTAGCACTGATGAAGGAGACATATTCACCAAATATCTTGCAGTATCGATTGCCTCCGCCCATAATTCTTATGCGAGCCTAGCACCACTGATCATGCTCCTTGCCTTATCCATCAACGTTCTGTTCATTCTCTTGACAACTCCATTTTGTTGTGGGGTATATGGTATTGTATTTTTGTGTGCTATGCCACACTGCTTACAGAACTGATCAAATTCCTTTCCACATAATTCACCACCATTGTCAGTCCTCAACGCTTTAATCCTTTTCTATGTCTGGTTTTCCACAAGAGATTTAAACTCCTTAAATCTCTATAAAACCTCTGATTTCATCCTCAGAAAATATATCCATGTCTTCTTGGAAAAATAATCTATGAAGGAGACATAATATAGGGGTCCACCAAGTGAAGGCACTATAACTGGGCCAAACACATCACTATACACCAGTTCTAGAATCCCATTTTCCCTTGTCGCTCCAAATGGGAACCTCGCCTGAGTTTTTTTCCCATATATGCAATGTTAAAAAAAGTTGACTTCTAAACCACATTCAGGAAAACCTTCGACCATACCTTTGCTTTGTATACCTCGAAATACCTTTTCTCCAATTTTTCCCATCCTCTCGTGCCATAGCTTGGTTAGGTCGATTTCATCATGTCTTGTCGAGTCGGTTTGAACTGACTTGGCTCGGGTCGAGTCGAGTTGTGTCGACATCGAGTTGAGTCACTGTCAAGTTGATTTCAGGAGAAATGATGTTGTTGCATCCATTCGAGTCGACATTCCCTAACAACTTGTACACGTTACCAATTCGAATTCCTCTCATTAAGACCATCACACCTCTGACCATATTGCACAAATCCTTTTGAAACAGAGTATGCACACCTGTATCACTCATCTTGCTGACAAATATAAGGTTTTTTTCCAAACCCAAAATATGTAGCACACCTGGAAGGTTTCTTTTCCTCCCATCCTGAAGTGTCACTTGGACTCTTCCTCGTCCGATAATTTTGGTTGTCGAGTCATCCCCCAAGAACACATCACCCCCATCATATTGTTCATATTCACAAAACCATTCTTTATGTGGTGTCATATGATAGGATTCTCCCGAGTCGATCAACCAAACATCTTGATCCGACTGTGTACTGGTCGACACCAGGTACACATCACCTCCCTTGTCCGAGGTCATCTTTCTCTCAATTGACTACTTCTCATCAGATCCGACACTGACTTATGTATCCTTCGACTTACAGTCCCTTTTGTAATGCCTAATTTTACCACATTTCCAACATCTTCGCACCGACTGAACTGGGGATTTATATCTACCCTTTGACTTAAACTTTATAATGGAGAATCTACCTTTATCTCTGTCTACCGATCGACCTCTCACTACTAGAGCATATTTGGTCGATCCTTCCATGTTCTTTCTTAACATTTATTCCGAAAACAGAGAAGCAACCACGTCCTCTAGTGCTAGTGTGGTTGTATTACTCCCAATAGACACGACTAAGCTATCCTAGGAGTCTGACAAATAACATAATAAGATGATACACTTCTCCTCATTAGTGATATTTATATACACAGACGATAACTGGCTTAACATGGTGTTAAACACATTTAAATGCTCAGTCACCAAATTGCCATCACTCATCCTCAGAAGATACAGTTTCTTCCTGAGAAATAACTTATTTACCAGATATTTCTACTGGTATAAGCTTCCGAGCTTGTCCCACAATTTCTTGATCGATTCTTCACCCGAGACATTCAACAACATCGAATCTGCAAGACAAAGCCGAATCATACTTCTTGCTCTTCTTTCGGGTTTCTCCCATTCTTCCGTCGACATTCTTGATAGCTGGGTAACTGGACAAACCGCTGTCCATTGTTCTTGATCTACAAGAAGATATTCCATTTTAAGCTTCCAAAGCTCAAAATTATGGCCATTGAATATTTCTATCTCTTTTCTGGAACTGCTCACCATTCTTTACCGCGATCTTTAAAAATATTTATGACTTACGACTCTTACTGTACCTAGGGTTTAGTTCTCAGATTCATGATTTACAGATCAAGATCTGATTTACTCTCCAAAGCATTAACCACTCTGATAACTCACTTGTCAGGGTAGACCTAAGCTCTGATACCACATGTCAGGAAATGCAGGGCACTTCCACACTAATCCTAGTAGAAGAGAAGAATAATTTAATCAAGAAAGCAAATGACACAAGCAATCACATAGTACACCAAGATTTTACCCTGGAAACCCTTAACTGAGAAACCAACATTCCTTTAAGCATTCTGCTCCCTTGTTGTCTTATTCATTTAGAATAAAAGGTTGCATGTCTAACCTTGGTTCACACCTAAGACGAAATCAACATCATACCCTCTTGCATAGGAAAGAAAAACCTTGTAGCTAATTCAACTTACATATGCATGACCAACATCCTATGATTTACACATGCAATGACATATTTTGCATTAGCCTTTATGACCTTACAACACACCTCTTTATAGTCTTTACAACAAACAAAACCTTGAATATTGGCGCCCAAAAAAATGGTTACATATCCATGCATATCATTGGCTACAAATCCCACAAATCCTGAGATTTTGTTACAGTAGACTCCAAGTCATGTTTACAATTCGACCTTCATTTGGTCTCTAGTCGGTCGTCTCATGGCCGCACTTTGACCTCTTGTCAGTTGACTTTTCATCGATATCTTCGACTTCGACTTTACCCGGTTGAATCCCTAGACTTTCGACTTGTTGTCGATGTACCTCGACTAGACTTTCACTACAAAGAATATAACAACCCAACAATGGACCCATGAGACCATTGTGAAAAAGATCCAAGGAAGAGGATGCTCTCTTTTCCTTCCCCTTTTCAAACTTCTCTTCAGGATGCTTGCCAAGAATGCATCTTCCACAAACCCCTTCAAAAAAGTGAATGTCTGTCAAGCCTTTGACCATTCCTTTCTTGTCAATTCATTGCATGTGCCTATAGTTTAAATGACCAAATCTCTCATGCCATACTCTACTATTATCGTCATCATGTGTACATAGTAAAGAGGAGTCATGGTCAACAAACTTAGTGAATTTATACAACCATGATTTGTCATCTACCTCACCAATTGCAATAATGGAATTGTGTTATGGAAATATTCCCCTGTGGATAGGTGAACTTTCCCTTGGAGTATAGACCCCTCTACCAAGATAGAAAACTACCTTTGGACACTACCATTCCTATAGATTCATTTTATCCATAGAAAAAGAGATAAGGAGAGGAAGTATGATGTACCTCACTTTTGACATTTGTTGAAGCTGCTCCAATCCGTGAGTTTCGAACAATACCTGCAATGGACAACAAGAAACAAACGACTATATCCTACTCTAATGGATTAGACAAAATCAATCAATCTATGAAGATTAAGACAAGCATAGACAAGTACATGTAAACACATACTAGAAGGAAATATGCCAAGTATATTAATGATAACTTCAAAAAGAAACTTACAACCTTCAGATGATGTTGCAACAACCTCTCCAAGTCCTCCTCGTCCAATCCTTGCTCGAAAGATCCACAATCAAAATAACAATGCTTTGCCAATTTTTTCCTCTTTTTTTCACCATGAGAGTGCCTCCATTTATAGGCTTTGAGAGGATCAACCACCTTGGTTATATTTTTAATTAGTTGAGGATACGGCTCCAATAGTTGTGATATATCCCTTAGATGCAACCCTGGAGTTAGATTCGAGGCAAATTAACTTGATACATCCATAGTTGTCTTTAGAAGAAAATGAAATTTCTTCCAAGATTTGCTCAACCAACTCGACGCTCCCTTAGAAAGGGAAATAGAGCGCTACAATGCTCCTTGTGAGATGGGCAAAGAGCGCTAGTGCTCCTTGTATATGAGTAGAGGAGCGTCGATATTCCCAAAATTTGCCAAGATGAGCAATTCTCATAGAAAAACATTTGTTCTGACTGTCAGATGATGGGGCTTCTTATTCTAACATGTTTTAGGGGTTGTGTCAAGTGTTTTCATGGTGTCGTTCGTGATGCGCCACTTACAGAAAGAGAATGCGACACTTACGACAATGAGAATGTGACATTATCAAAGTGAGGAATTTTGATGTGTAACATATTCCCCCCCAAAGTGTGAAGTTAGAAGATGAAAGTTGATGGCCGAAACACTTTGTAGATTCTTCGAAGAAAGGGTATGGAGTCAGAGAACTTGGTAGAAGCAATAGACAACCATCAAACAATGTTAACTTGTGTTCCATTCCCGAGGCAAGCATACCTATGCTCAGACTATAACTGACTCAAAGTATGGCTGCCAATAAATACACTATGGATCCATGATGATATTGACTAAGGGTATGGCACCCAGAGATACAATGTGGATCCATACCTCTATGACATAAATTGATCGTAGCTACACAAAATACACAGTGGAGCTACAAGATTATAAAACATAGCCATAGACCAATACAATGTGGATCTATGTGACATCATACATATCAACATGCTCAAATGACTTCCTTTGCAACCTAGACAGAGCGGATAACAGAGTGGATGCTCAACCCAGGGTCTTCGTCCCAATCCCGATGTAGTATGAATATTACCCATGTGAATAGATGTTTCGATGTCGAACATGGTAGAAACCACTTGATTACTAGTCATTGAGGTATACCTTTAACAAGTGCGAGATAAATCACCATTGATGTCGATGATTTTCAAGGTACTTTTAAAGTACATTCCAAAGAATGTGAAACATGAGTTGAAGTCAAACATTCGTGGAATCAGTCGGTCAAGGGTCATTGATGAATACCCACTTCAGAATGCGAGGAGGCCTTCCATTGAGGCATGCAGGTCCTAAGGTACTGATGTGTTCTTAAGTCCATTTCCCAGATAATTTGTTGAAGTCGACAAGAAAAGACTCATTGAAGGAGGGCATTGATGTCTCCCCCATAAATCGACATGAAACTTGTCTCAGGAAAGTGATAAGATATAGCAAATGAAAATAGACTGACACATGTATGGAAACTAGTAATTTTGTAGATGGTTAATTTTCGAGGCAGAAACTTCCCTTGAACACTAAGGCACGATGTGAGACTTGGAAACATAAACATAGAGTGGACCAAAACATAATGCAACGAGTGATGAGGCATTCTTTGGATGGGTCAAAGGAGTGGAAAGACTCATAGGATTGGTTTAGTGTGGAGGTTTTAGCGGATTATCCAAGTGTTCAGTGTGGAGGTTAAAACAAGTGTCGTGTTCAAGGGAGACTGCAAGAGTTGCTTACAAAAGTTTTCAAGAAACTTGACCCACTTCCTTCAATTTTTCCCCTATCTAGACAAATGAGTACCTCTTTTTAATTTAACGAGCTTGAGGAGGGTAACACATGCTTGATATAAATCACCTTTGGTAAATTCCTCTTCCCTTATTTAACGAACTGGAAGAAGTAAGGGTTCGTCCCCATATGGGTCCTTCAATGTGTAATTTAGGAAATCTAGAGAAGGAAAACTCAGTGGTTTTTCATGTTTAGAGAGTCTGAAAAGAACTTAAAGGTGACTCCAGGGTTGTCCTTTTTTGTAATTTTAGTCTCCGAGGTCCGAAAAAGAGATAAACTATTACTCAGAAGATGCCCTTTCGAACCTTTTAATGAGTGTGAAAGGAAGCAAGATCACTCGACAATCTTTTCATGTTTAGAGAGTCTGAAAAGAGATTAAAGGAGACCACATGGGGTTCCTTTTTTGTATAACCTTTACGAGTCCAAAAAAGTGATAAAAGTATACCCGATTACATTCCCATGTATTTATGAGCGCGAGAAAGAACAAAGACTAAGTTCATTGGCGTTACAAGGCCATCGAAGAATATCTGCTCCAATTCCTGCATAATCAAGTCATTCTGGGCAAAATATATCAGTAGCTTCTTGAAAAATGACAAAAAACCCAAAAATAAACTTTATAAAATGTGAAAAGGAGGAAAAAATGACCAGATTTGAACATATCAAATATCAAATTAGGGAAAGAAATCATTTTTACCTTTGTTTTACAATTCCCCTTTCCTCTTTGAGGTTTTTTTCTCTTTTGGAGTGTTTTTTCAGGCATTGATTGTGAGGGCTGTGGGCGACTGTTTTCGAAACCGTCTAGATTAGGTTGGTTCTTTTCTTCTCCTCACTCATTTACATGTTCTTTTATTGCATTTCAACCCTTAATTTACGTGCTTAGGCTCCTTGGGAAGTCCTAGAGCATCGAACTGGATTGACGCTCCCTCAAGTAATCGAGGGGAGCACCGATCACGATTTCAATTCCCTAGTGTGCGTTTAGGGATCTCTAGCGCTATGTTTTCTTATTTAAGGGAGTGCTAGGCGCAATTATCTATATATATATATATGTATATATTTATAGATTTTTAATGACTAAAATCAGCAAACTGAAATTCTGTCAAACACTTAGCAACCTAGAGATAACTGTCTTCATAAAATTCATAAATGCAAAAACCCACATTCAGAAATTTCCATAAGCAGAAATACACATTGCTAAGCAAAATATGCAGCGGAAAAAACACAGTGGACAACAACCCAATAACACTAAGAAATTTAGGCAAATGCCAGGGAAAACCCTAATTTGGGGAAACCCAATGAGAGAGAGAGAGATCTTATTATTATGCTTCAGGATAGTACAAAACAACAACAAATCTACATTTCCAGCCAAGCAAAATATTTTACAGCACCAAATCTATCCCACAGAAATCTGCCTCATTTTTTGTGCCAAAACCATACCGCTGTCCGGTCACTTCTGCCTCATTTTCCGTGCCCACAGTCAGTTGTACAAACTGTTCCGTACGGCCCAAAAATAGTGAATAGAAAATAAAAATCCGCCTCAAAATCCATGCCAGAAATTTCTCAATTTTTGTGCCAAATCTGTACGGACTGTATGGATTCGTACAGACTGTAGGGATCCATACAGTATGACCTCCCATAACAGAAAAATATTTCGGCCAAAAATTCACATAATTTTTTTCTCGGGAATCGTGCCCACTTTCCTCGAAAAACGTGCCTTCTTTGCTGCTCACATTCCTCTCTCAAGCATGCTCAGAAAATCTCTCTAACTCTTCTCCCGATGTGCTCTCAACATGTTCCCGATGTCTTCACAACATGTCTTGCACACTACCCAATGCATTCTTTTATAATCTGAAAATGACTTTTTCCCCCCCAAAAGTGTCTTTTCACCTTCCCAACCCTAGATCCAAAGGCCAAGATTAGATCTTGCCTTTTTCAAGATCAATTGTCATGATTCATTCCCTCCAAAATGTCTCATTTAAAATTAAAGTGAATTTCACTTTATTACATAAGTGCTTTATGAAAATAAAGTCACTTTAAAAATAGAAGGTACACTTTATTAAAAAGTCACTTTACTAAAAGAACCACTTAAAACAACTTTATAAAAACTATTACAAAGTCAAGTGCTTAGTAGTGCAAATATTAAGGTAACATCTGCATACAAGACAAAACATGCGGAGTACCTCTCGAGCTAAAAATTCAAACACTCCCTCTTAGCGAGGGAGGTGCTTCTGGTATCACCACCAGAATCTGTTTCCATCTCATCAGCTGCCATAGCTGCTCCCTCTGTACTAGGAGTCTCTGCTCCTTGTGAACATGAAGCCACTACTCCCACTGCACTGGAAGCCTCTGCTGCTACCTCCGCTGTACCACGAACATAAGACATACTCCTAGGAGACTACACATTCTCCTGAGCATCCAACTGTGTCGACTCATGCCTGCTGAGTCCCTTGAGAGTCTTGGAAGAGGACTGAGTGCCATGTATCAACTCTCTCTCCCGTGCTGCCTGCCAACCCTCCGACACAGAATCTGAGTCTAGAAATCCACTGGACCCCAACACAGGTCTACCCAACAACCTGTACAAGCCCTCATACTTGACACCAAGCATTACTGCTGTGTCAGGAGTTGCTCCCATAGGATACAAAAACACATGTCCACTGTTGAAAACAACTCCAAAACTACTCTCATCCAAAGCTGACACTGAGAGAAAATTAAGTGTCAACTCTGGAACATATAACACCTCGCCAGCCTCCAGAAGATCTCCTGACTCTAGTTGGAATCTCATCCTTCCAACCTCCTTTACTACATGTTGTGGACCGGTTCCACAATTCACACTATAGTCTGAGTCTATCTCTGTAAGATCGAGGAAAACTGACCTTAACCTGGTCATGTGCCGAGAAGCACCACAATCCACAAACCAAGATTCAATGTCCTCGAACACTAGGCATCCACTGCCCACATAACCAGCCATGAGAGAGAATTCCTTCTCAAATCTCTGAGTAAACTCTACAACTTCTGCTGAACCAGACACCTTTGGTTCTGGTTTCTTCTTCTTCTTGTTCAGACATTGACTAACATAGTGGCCAGTCTTGTGACATGCAAAGCGTTTCACCTTGCTCATGTCCTTCTTATTGCCCTTTGTCATAAGAGCAACGTTCTTTTCGTCTGCACCATCCAATGCCTTTTCTTGAGACCCCTCCCAGATCTCCTCCTACGTAAAATCATCCCATAATCTACTCCAGTCAGGGAGCTTCTCTCTCCCCACCACACACTTGACGAAAACCTCCCACTCCTTGGTGAAGCCTTTGAGGGCTATCTGCACCAACTTTGAGTCAGGAATGACTTCTCCAACAGCTGCCGACTCGTCCTTCACCTATGCAACCTGAGTGAGGTAGGTGGCCACACTCTCTCCTTTGACCATCCTAGTTCCATGCAACTTGTCTCGGAGAGCAATTATCCAGTTCTTCTTCTTAGCCTCATACAGGCCTTTCAGTGCAACCCACATTTCATTGGTTGTCTTCTTCTCAGCCAAATGTGGAATAAGGTGGTTTCTGACCCCGTCCAAGATGATTCTCTGTGTCTTGGCTTCCCTCACCTCATGAACATCAAGAGCTATGGGATATGTAGGTACAACTATGACGATGTTCGCAAATGACCACAATTTGTTCTCCTTGAGAACACTGCTGATTCTAACCTTCCACTGCAGGTAGTTGGAGATCCCCTCCAATCTATCTTCAAACCTGATGCTGAAAGTCATATTTGTCCACCTGACAAAGAACCTTTTCTGCCTTCTTCAAGCAAACACAACATCAAATCACTTTTAGTCCCAAGTGCCAAAATGCTATCCACTGAACTTCAGAACACAAGCTCTGATACCATGTAGATTTTTAATGACTAAAATCAACAAACTAAAATATTATCAAACACTTAACAACCTAGAGATAACTGTCTTCATAAACTTCATAAATGCAAAAACCCACATTCAAAAATTTCCATAAGCAGAAATACACATTGCTAAGCAAAATATGCAGCGGAAAAAACACAGTGGACAACAACCCAATAACACTGAGAAATTTAGGCAAATGCCAGGGAAAACCCAATGAGAGAGAAGGATCTTATTATTATGCTTTAGGAAAGTACAAAACAACAACAAATCTACATTTCCAGCCAAGGAAAATACCTCACAACACCAAATCTGTCCCACAGAAATCTGCCTCGTTTTCCATGTTCACAGTCAGCTGTATAGACTGTTCTATACGGCCCAAAAACAGTGAACAAAAAACATAAATCTACCTTGAAATCCATGCCTGGAATTTCTTGATTTTTGTGCCAAATCCGTACGGACTGTATGGATCCGTACAGTACGGCCTCCCACAGCAGAAAAATATTTCGGCCAAAATTTCACAGAATTTTTTATCTCGGGAATCGTGCACACTTTCCTCTAAAAACGTGCCCTCTTTGCTGCTCACTTTCCTCTCTCAAGCATGCTCAGAAAATCTCTCTAACTCTCCTCTCGATGTGCTCTCAACATCCTCCCGATGTCTTCACAACATGTCTTGCACACTACCCAATGCATTCTTTTATAATCTGAAAATGACTTTTCCTCCCAAAAAGTGTCTTTTCACCTTCCCAACCCTAGATCCAAAGGCCAAGATTAGATCTTGCCTTTTTCAAGGGGTCATGATTCATTCCCTCCAAAATGTCTCATTTAAAATTAAAGTGAGTTTCACTTTATTACATAAGTTCTTTATGTAAACAAAGTCACTTTAAAAATAGAAGGTACACTTTATTAAAAAGTCACTTTACTAAAAGAACCACTTAAAACAACTTTATAAAAACTATTACAAAGTCAAGTGCTTGGTAGTGCAAATATTAAGGTAACATCCGCATACAAGACAAAACATGCGGAGTACCTCCTGAGCTAAAAAATCTAACAATTTTAAGGCTAAAAAGGGGCAATTTATTTCTTTGAAAACTTAGCTGATGATTAATTGATGAATTTGTAGGGTTTGCTCATAGCTAATCATGATTGAATGGAAAGAATGCAAGCACGAATTTGGTGACATCGCTTCTTTATAAGACCCTTAAGCGAGGGCGGCCTTACACAATTGTGGCTTGCTTAAGTACTTCAAACTCCAAAATATGAGGAAAGAAGTTCTGTTGCTTGAATATTTGATCGACTTATGGGATGATGATGATAAAGCATTCGAATAGGACCACATGTGCTCGGGATTGAGATGGATGATGTGTATTTCTTGACGGGGCTGTCGTGGAGAGGAGCACCTATTCTTTTGTCCGAACATCGAGCTTTTCCGCGACCGACAGAGGCATATGTTGCCCAATACTGCATACAAGGGTCATGCTTGGTAGGAGGGAGGATAGTCATAAAAGACATGATAGATCTATCTCTATGATATGTCCTATTTTCTATCACCAAATTGGCAAGAAGCACTAGTTCCCATATCACTTCCAAGTCCCAAATATCTTATGCCATTCAGTGCTTGGAGCCTAGGTTATTGAACTCGAGCGCAGAGTTTTTGGGGAACGTTAAGGAGAAGATATCCAAATGTAGAACGAGTAGGAAAAAAAAGTTTGGGTATGGATCTTTCTTGGTCTCATTTTTCTTGGAGTGGGTTCCACAGATGCAACCACAGGTTGCATTGATAGCACACCCTGTGACTGAGCCACACATGGAGGGTGGACTAGTCTTTCCCCTAGGTTAGGGAATGAACCCTTGATCTTTAGATTTGTTGCCAACTTCTTTGGATGGTGGAGGAGACAACTGGTGGTGATTGAGGATTTCCCATATACTGGGGTGGATTGCAGGGGCAGTGTGGTTTTAGTGCTTCCTGAGGGTATACAGTGGGATGCATCAGGTACGAAAGATCATAAACTTGTAACAATATTTTTCTTGTTTTTATATGTTTTTGGTTGTATGACGAGGAATCTAAGTCATTTTGTTTTCATCATGCAGACATAGGTGCGTCACGTCCGACATAGATGCCAGCATTAGGAAATCACGGAGATGCTCAGGCGGCGACAGAACATGATGTCGTAGTGGGAGGACTCTAAGAGGTGGAGAGGAACCTTCGTGGTTTGACCATGGGCGTTCCTCCCCTGAGGAGGCGAGATGTGCCTCTACACCTTCAGAGACATACAATTGGGGTCTCTAAAGGCCTCAATCATTTACTACGATGGGTGGAAAGAGAGGTAGTGTGCTATGTGGAGCACAATGTAGTGCAGGGGGAGGAGTATAGTCTTCAGTCATTTTAGTCTTTATGATGATTCTATGGGCATAAAAAAGCCATGTTTTTCCCTGTAATGTACTTTTGTACGATGTATTTTGACATTTTTTTTTAGCTATCAAGCTTATATATATAAACGAGTTTTGTGGTGGCTACTTATGTTGTATTTTTGTTTTATGTGATTTTTTTTATACATATGCTTTATGTTCCAAATGTTTATCAATGCACAATATACCAATCCAACATATAATTTGCTAACAAATCCATAATCATATTGAGTTCTCTCGATATATGCTTGTATTCTAGAAATTCAAAATTTCTTTCGAGACGACGAACCCTTAGATGGATACGTAGTAAAGATAAGTTGCGAACGACATACTCACGATTTAGTTGATGGACCACAAGTTGATAATCGAGATTGATAATCGATTGAGATATACCTAGAGAAGAGGCTTCAGATAAAAGTCCGTTCATGGAATGATATTTTGCAACGTTATTGGTCGCAGATCTGAGGCAAATTCCTCCTGAACTCACTAACTCGCCAGAGTGGTAGATGACCCAAGATGTAGAATCGATGTTATGGGTATGTTGAATAGCGCCATCCGCAAACCCGAAATAGATGGGAAAGGACGATCTCATCTGCACATTCAATCACAAAGCAAAGTATAAGCAAGTGAGGGAAAACTCATGCACGCAAAAGTAAAGACACACCATGTCAAAAGTATATAGTACAATAATGTACAAAACACACATGCGAGATATTCTATGCAAAGTACTTCTTGAGGTAAAGCCCATTTCGGGGCTCACCGAGATATATTACATCGTAGTCTACTAATTCATAGGTGCCTCTTTGTAGCAGGTGTTTTATGATGTATGGCCCATGCCACATGGGTTCTAAGTTTCCTACCCCCAATTTTTCATGATCTTGATCAAAGACTGGGACTAGATCTCCTTCACAATTTTATCATCATATTTGACCATAATCCATTCCCTTCACCCTTTAAAGCATACCATTTATTTAAAATATATTGATTATAAGCATTAAAAATAAATGATGTGAGTTTATACTTTTTAATGTATTTTACATGGTTTTAACTAATTTGTAGATGATAAACTTAGTGTTATGAACATCTTGTTTTATATAGCTATATAATCCACCGAATAGAGAAGCAATGGATATCATGGGGGATGCATTCACTATATACATTATTAAAATATTTGCATCATTGAGATATCAATTTAATAATCTTTGTTCTTTTTGATAGGTGGAAGATTGTACAAACAAAAATGAAGGGAGATTCTTTCATCCAACAGATCATGTTTTTCAGAACTGAATGCAAGCTTCATTGAAGTATTTAGTCACAATCAATTCGGATTTGAGATTCCAATGCTCATTTCGGCACCCGTTCCAGTCTGAAAGCAAAGGCGGTGAAAGTGCCTGTAACATACCCACTAACTAAAACAAATTTTTCCAGACCTCTGTCGAACCTGAACCCTTAAAAAAAAACCCATGGAGACCCAACGCCAACGAGCTCTTTCTTTCTTCTCCGTTCTCATGCGATCGCGGGTCATGGTCATGGTTCAATTTGAACATAGTGCCTATTTGGATTCTGTGCCTCGGCACTAGGGTTTTGACACTCGTGATGTCCCAACAATTTGGTTCACCGATCCCCGAATCTCGATACGCTCCTCTGCTGCCTTAGCCTCCCGGGCTAAGTCTTCAATCCACGTGACCTCTATCTCACAAGACTGCAGCCTTGTCCCTCATCGGGGTTTCGGGGTTTTCAATGCCAAAGTGCATATGTCCGCGGAATTCCTGATTCCGCGAATCCCGACTCTTTGGTTTGTTGACAGCTGGGCCCTCTCGGTGGCACTATCCTCCTTCTTTGAGGTTCGGACAGCTAGCCCCCACTCATCAGGATTTCGCGTTTCGCGATTCCAAAGGGCACCGATAACTTGTCACCGAGATCTCCGATATCCTGATGAGCCAAACTCCGATGGACGACCTCCTCGTCGAGACTTTCCCCGATGGCCTGGATCTCTGCCACGCGTCCCCACAAACGAGCAGCTATGATCGCGTCGAGATTTTGAGACTTGTGATGTCCCAACCCCTTCGACCTCAGGAACTCCGATTTCCCGATGCCGAATATCCCGACTCTCTGAGGATTTTTGACATGCGTCCCACACGGATGGACGGTCCAGGTGAACTCTCGGAGTTCGCGACTTAGCACGTCCCGATTCCCTCGACCTCGGGATCTCCGATATGCCGATGGCCAATATCCCGACTCTTTCCGGATCCCTGACACCTGTCCTAAAGGGGGGACGGTTCAGGTTAACCCTCGGGCTGCGCCAAACACCAACCCAAAAGGCACTTACCTGTCTGATCCGACGACTGACGGGTAATCGGACCAAGATCTAACGGTCTAGATCCGTTCTTTCTGCGCACACTCCAGAGACTAAACTCCGAACATCTTAACCCGATCCAACAGCCGACGGGATTTCTGATGAGATCCAACGGCTCAGATTGTCCCACCTTGTGCATCCCTCCACTGCTTCGTGGATGTGGAAAAGGTCAATGGTCCAAATGTTCTCCTGGGTTTTGGAATCTACGATCCCAATCTCCTCGTTGTTCACGCAGATAGAGGGAAAAAGGGCGAGGTATGTAAAGCCCTCGTTACTTCCGTCAATCTAATGGTCATGAATGGCTATGGATCACCTGACGAAAGCTCATTCGTCGATTTGTTACATATCCCTACACTGCTACCTCGGAACCAAAAAGGGTCATTCCTCCTCGTACATGGTTAATAAGACTTGCGCGTTCAAGTCCTTTTTCTGGATTCTTGGTGAATTTTTCTAAGGAGGAAATCTCTTTGAAGAGATCTATACCTGGGCATTTCCGGAGGTAGATACGGGTAAACAGCTTCTCGAGAACGGGCTGGAAGCCTAACTTAGTTCGACCCATGCCAAATTAAATCCATGTATCAACATAATCCATGCATGGTCTTTCTGTTATAAGCATATATCTAACATTACTTATCAAAATACTACATAGACATTCTTATACTATAATTGTTCACCATTCCACAGTTTATGAGCATATATGTCAGCATATGAATTTCAAGATGCAATATGAACAAAAAACTTATCAGAAATAACTTCAGAAGTAGGAGCAACTACTGAGAGGGGTGCTCGTTTCCACCCAGCCGTAGGCGTAGCGACTCCCAGCGGATTTACCACTAGCCACCCCCGAGCTGAGACCACGATGCTCTGAGACTGCGTCTCTCTGTTTTCCAGTGACCAGGAGCGAAGGTTGCAATCCTTCCTCTCTGTTATCACTCACTCTGCGTAATGCCAGAGTTCCCCTCGCGTCTGCCCTCCTAATCGCTTCTGCCATACGCCTTATCCTCTCGCGAGGTTGCGTGTGGCACGATTACCCTCGCGCCGATTAGGCCTGACGGCTCTACGGATGGGCGGTTCACCATCCCATCCCTCATCAAGCCATCCGCCTGCCAGCCTGCAAGGCATTGAATTTCAGGGCCAGCGAGCCGCTTTTGGTTCTCCGGGCCAGTGGAGTCCAAATACGGTATTTTAATTCTCGGTGGAAGTTAACGCCACCTTTTTAGGTGCCTTCCACCGCCAGCGTGGTCTCTTTTCTGCACATCCCCTCATCAACAGTCCTGCAATAAATTCAGAATGTTATTCACATTTATGAGTTTGCCATAGTTCTTGGCCAGTCCAGTTATATTTACAAGTTGGGGGAAACAGGGTGTTACAGTGCCACATCTTATAGTAACAATTAAGAGATACCGTTGAAACACATTTAATTAAGAGAACAAAATACAGTTCAAAATTTCTGTCACGCCCTTTTCTAGGTAGTGAACTTCGATCTCAATTTGTGGGAAAATGAAGCCGAATCATAGAAATATGCCACATGTGTTTTGTGTAGAATATGCCTAATTAGGTCCTCGCGATTGTTTCTTGAAATTATAGACGGATTGAGAGCAGTTCGTGATTCTCTTATGGGGTTAAAAACCCAAATTTTGTGGTAGCTCGAAATTACATATCAGACAGATACAAACCTTCATTCAGACCTCCATCTGACACTTGATACGGAACTCAGAGCACAACAGGGTTGGTCGTTGGCATATCATTGGGCATTTTCAGGCGAATGCAGAACATGGGTTTTGTGTCTGTTATCATCCTCCTGCTATGGTTCCTCTCACACTTCGATTCAAGCAGTTGGAACTCGCCCCTATATTTTGGCTACGAATTAATAAGTTGTTGTCTATTAGTGGCAACTTAACAATTTTCTGGTTTTAGTAGAGTGTCAACCCTTTCAGTGGTCGACCTTTCAAACTCTATATAAACATGAGTCCACTGGAACGATGAACGATAGATAGGAGAAACATGTGATTTTAGAACAAACATTGAAGCATACTGAGCTCTGATTGTATCATGTACTTTCATTCAATAGAGATCATGTTCCCAGGAACCAGATTGTGTAAATAATTATTGTGTAGCTGTGTTGTGTAAATCCTTAGGAGGGCCCGCCTGCTGGATCATATATTTTCCTTCTTCTTTAATTTTATTTGTCAAATTTACACATGTATATACCTCGTATGCAAAATTTCATGCTATGTGATCTTCCCTCTGTGATTAAGAATTCAATTAGATATACTCTATATTCTGTCCACAAAATCAATTTTGCAAAGTTTGATGTTAAGTAAAAAACACATTTGAATTTGTAATTTCGTTTTTTTATCCTTTGTATGTAATTTACATTTCCAGAATTTGCTTGAAGGATTGTGGATTAAATTAAGATTGACAAATATTTGTGTCTATGCTAATTTCGATTGGAATGCGTTGAATTAAGAGATGAATTATATTTTTCTTTTTAAGCCCCGGTGCTCTGTCCAAATATTCTCTGTCTTCTTCTATACAATACTCTGTCTCCTTTCTTTTATAAATTCCTGCCTTGTTTTAGTATATTTTGAATATAAATATTTCAGTGGTTGAATTTTATATAATAATATCTTTAAGAGAAAAGTAATTTAGATTGTGTTGAACTTTGTGCCTAGGAAATATTAAGTAGTTTATCAGATAAGAATTGTTGTAGAATTTAAAATCTTTTAAATATAGGAAGTATTACTTTGTAATTTAGCTTCCAATAGGTTCATAGCATGCATTTCGATTTATTTTGCATTTGAATATTTTTGAACTTTTAAATTAGTTTCTTTGTATGATTAAGTAAAATAGTCTTTGATTTGAGCATTAACTCTCTTTATTAAGTTTTGAGTTAATTCTTTAATCTTAGTTGTAGCTCCCTGCTTGCTTTAATTTGGATTTCTTATTTTTTTATTTCCCACAGTTTGAACTTGTGTTTTCAGTATTATACATAGTTGTTAGAATAGGATAATCTTTAGCCTTGCATTTCTTGTGCTTGCACCTCGAAGTTTACGAGCCTCGGGTTGACAATTTAATGTTGAAATAGATAGTATATATTTTACTTGACATTTTTGGCGCCGTTTCTGAGGAGGTACTAAACTGATTAGAGCTTAGGTAGGTAGGTTGCCTTTAATTACACAACAAGGGGAAGGAGAAACGGTAAGACGAGAGGTAAAAACCTGCGCATACATTTTAATGGGTTATTCCAAAGCCTTGTTGTTCCCTTTCCACAAGAGTGTTTACTTTTTCTGCAAGTTTGTTTATTTTTCTTAGTGTGTTTACTTTTTTGAAATTTACTTTCGTGCAAGCGTGTTTATTTTATTGCAAACGCGTGCTTTCTTTCTTGCAATTGTGTTATATTTTTGAAGAGATAACTCTTGTGAATAAATAACTCGGTGACAACGAGGTCTAAAGTAGCATGAGGAGTTCAAGTTTGCTTTAATTAGTGTGCTTTAAGTTTTTCAATTAATTTCATTTCATTTTTTATTCAATAGCGTTAAATTTCAGTCATTATTTCATTGGGTATTGTAAGAACCTCAGATACTCACCCACGTGTGAGACAATACTCATCAACCGAAAAAATGAATGCAAAGATGATAAGATTGGAAGAACTCTCTCAAATCCTGGCAGCAACCAGGATTTCTCCTTCTCAGGAATAACATATTTTGGTCGCAGTGAAAAATTTACCTATATCTCTGGAAATACTAGAAGGACCAAAGTTCCCCGAGCTACAAAAAGATTCTCCTTGCCAATTTGAGAAGGAAGATGAAAAATTAGGGACTGCATCCGATAGAGAGCGATCATTAAGACCTGAGACTAAGGAGTTCTCAACATACATATCAACGGATCCTTCATGTACTAAAGAAATCAATCATCTAGAAAAGGAGGATATGCATAGAGATTGCATCAAAAATTGGTTACAAGAGGTAATCAAGCCACAATACCATTTTCTCCTTCAACGTTTCTTGCTGCCAAATCAAATAGATTGGTTGGTTCCTCATATCCAAGCAATCATTGAGGTAACTGTTTTGTATGTGGATATGGGCAAGTTTCTTGTTCTACTCTACACATGGTTACATTGGAAAAGTTCTTACACTTGAATAAAGAGTTTTTTTTCTTTTTAGGTAAAGTAGGATATTATGTACATAAATAAAAAGTTGCATGTGATTAGTTAGCTTTTCATGCAACTTCACTTTTTGTTTTCTTTTCAAATAAAATAACTAAGAAGAAGAAAATATTAAATGATTTTAAACCAAAATAACTTGAAACTTTGTTTTTCCTTCCATACATAATTCATACTACTCATCATAACAGTTGTTGAAGACCAAATTTTAATGCATTATGGGGATTTACTTAAATTTTAAAGGTCTACATCGTAATACCTATAGGTAACTTGTACATCCTAGTTTCATATCAAAGCTAGTTAATCAAGCATCTTTACCAAAGAGTAGTAGGAGAGTGAATGAAACTTCTACTTATGAGGGAACACTACTATAATATTATATGAAGAAGATGAATTCAGGGACTAGAGACACCTTTAAGTCATTATCTTACGACCTCATCTACTACAAATTAAGTAAGTTTGACAATGATACGTCTTTGGACTAATATAAATGCATAAGTCTATTTTTCATGCGAACAATCTTTTATGGGAAATTTATAGAGTTTCCTCCAACCTATATACCATCCCATTTCATAAAAAGGTTTTCAGAGTTGACTCCCAATCTCTTTGCAAAATCAATACATACATACAAATCTTAAGGGTGGTGGTAAAGGCTATAATATGGGTGTAAGAGGCTAACCTGTCAGGTTATTGAACAGGTCTGCTGGCAGCGGGTACCGACCTGTGGTATGACTAGGCAAACCTATCGGGGTACTGAACATGCTCGCTGGCAATGGGGCATTTTTCCTAGAGAGGATATTTATTAGATATCAAAGTTACCCCATCGGGGTAATGAACATGCTTGCTGGAAATGGGTTCTGACATTGATGTCTTTTACTATGCCTAATCTATATTTGTCCGTATGAACGATATACTTGTGTAAATCCTTAAGAAAAACATGCAAGATTGAACAAAAGGGATAAATAAATATTATCTAATTGCCATTTGAGAATGTCTGTAAGTTGCACTTAAGACCTTGTCATCTAATTCATACTATACCTAGGATGTCACTATTCTAGAAGTGGGATCCATAAGTTTAGGAGTCTAGTGAACTCAAATGCAAACTTTATCCATATTACTTGAATGCCAATAAGCCTTTGAGAAAGTAAGCATGGATGATTGGTTTCCTATGGGTTTTACATACCTTCATGTTTTCTATCTAGGGACACGAGGAAAATCCCCTATCACAAATTATATGGTCTTCATGAGCATAAACTATTACTAGCTGATAAAATTGTATGTATTAAGAAACCCGAATTAGTATGGTGTCGTTTTGGTCATTCCCGTAACATAACATTAATACTTCTTTTTCTAAGTTCTAGTTTTTCTTAGAATAATAATGTTGGTTTCATTTTCCTAAAGATTGCTTACTGAATATTGTTGACAATACAAAGTTTTCAAATGAATGAAAGGTCACTTCCAATTAATTCATGGCACGAGGACATGCCATATCTTTGATCTGGAGGGGATGATGGGCTCCTAAAATACCTCCTTTCTTTCACTTCATTTCACTATTTTATCATCATATTTGACCATAATCCATTCCCTTCACCCTTTAAAGCATACCATTTATTTAAAATATATTGATTAGAAGCATTAACAATACATTATGTGAGTTTATACTTTTTAATGTATTTTACATGGATTTAACTAATTTTTAGATGATAAACTTAGTGTTATGAACATCTTGTTTTATATAGCTATACAATCCACCGAGCAAATAAGCAATGGATATCATGGGGGATGCATTCACTATATACATTATTAAAACGTTTTCACAATTGAAATATCAATTTAATAACCTTTGTTCTTTTTGATAGGTGGACGATTGTACAAACAAAAATGAAGGGAGATTCTTCCATCCAACAGATCGTGTTTTTCAGAACTGAATGCAAGCTTTGTTGAAGTATTTAATCACAATCAACTCAGATCTGAGATTCCACTGCTTATTCTGGCACCCGTTCTAGTCTGAAAGCAAAGGCGGTGAAAGTGCCACATCTTATAGTAACAATTAAGAGATATTGTTGAAGCAACATTTAATTAAGAGAACAAATTACAGTTCAAAATTTCTGTCAGGCCCTTTTCCAGGTAGTGAACTTCGAGCTCAATTTGTGGGAAAATGAAGTTGAATCAGAGAAATATGACACATGGGTTTTGAGCAGAATATGGCTAATTAGGTCTTCCTGAAGCCGTTTCCTGAAATTATAGACGGATTGAGAGAGGTTTGTGATTCTCTGACGGGGTGAAAAACCCAAATTGTGTGGTAGCTCGAAATTACATATCAGACAGATCCGAACCTTCATCCAACACTTGATACGGAACTCGGAGTGCAACAGGGTTGGGCGTTGGCATATCTGTGGGAATTTTCAGGTGAATGCAGAACATGGGTTTTGTGTCTGTTATCATCCTCCTACTATGGTTCCTCTCACACTTCGATTCAAGTAGTTGGAACTCACCCCTATATTCGAGCTACAAATTAATAAGTTGTTGTCTATTAATGGCAACTTAACAATTTTCTGGTTTTGGTAGAGTGTCGACCCTTTCAGTGGTCGACCTCTCAAACTCTGTATAAACACGAGTCCACTGGAACGATGAAAGATAGATAAGAGAAAAATATGATTTTAGAACAGACATTGAAGCACACTGAGCTTTGATTGTATCACATAATTTCATTGAATAAAGATCATGTTCCCAATAACCAGACCCTGTAAATAATTGTTGTGTAGATGTGTTGTGTAAATCCTCAGGAGGGCTCGCCTAATGGATCGTATATTTTCCTTCTTTAATTTTTTTTGTCAAATTTAAACAGGTATATACTTCGAATGCAAAATTTCATGCTCTGTGATCTTCGTTGTGTGATTAAGAATTCAATTAAATATACTGTGTATTCTGTCCACAAAATCAGTTTTGCAAAGTTTGATGCTAAGTAGAAAAACACATTTGAATTTGTAATTTCATTTTTTTTATACTTTGTATGTAATTTACATTTCTAGAATTTGCTTGAAGGATTGTAGATTAAATTAAGACTGACGAAGATTTGTGTCTATGCTAATTTCGATTGGAATGATTTGAATTAAAAGATGAATTATATTTTTCATTATCAGCCCTAGTTGATCTAGGTGGATATCGGTGGCCACCCACCTTTTCGGACTGGCTCAAAACAGTTGTTTGACAATTTACTATTTTTAGCAGGTTTTAACTTCCGGGGCCATTTTGAGGGCCTACATGAAGGTTTTTCGAGATATAGGTTCTCAATGATATCCTAAGGAATGATTGATCCCCCAAAATGAATCTCCTCGACAATACCTTTCCAATGAGCTATCATACACCTAAAACAAAGATCGTATGCAAAAGTTACGACCCCGGGAAGTTGATGTACTAACTTACCCAAATGGGGCCCACATGACTTTTGGCGCTTCATCTCCTAGGTTTAGGTTTTTGGATGTCTAGGTTTTTTGGCATTCCTTTTTATTGTAAAAAGGTCTTCAGAGCCTCATTGTAATCATCTTCTTGCGAATGCAAGTAGCCGTCACATCTCTTCTCAGAGATAAGCTGCCACCATTCTAGCGAGTCTTTCACTTTGTATTTTTACACACTCTGTACATTTCTTTCATTAATAGAAATCGTGTATTACTGTATCTCTGTGTTTATGGTTGCATCTCTGATATATTTCTGTTATATTATTGGATATACGCTATATCTCTGTGCATTTCTTTATTATATCTCCGCTCTCATTTCGTGCCGAAAATAATCCGGATCACTAGTGCTCTGTCCAAATATTCTCTGTCTTCTTCTATACAATACTCTGTCTCCTTTCTTCTATAAATTCCCGCCTTGTTTTAGTATAGTTTGAATATAAATATTTCAGTGGTTGAATTTATATAATAATATCTTTAAGAGAAAAATAATTTAAATTGTGTTGAACTCTGTGCCCAGGAAATATTAAGTAGTTTATTAGATAAGACTTGTTGTAGAATTTAAGATTTTTTAAATATATGAAGTATTACTTTGTAATTTATCTTCCAATAGGTTCATAGCATGCATTTTAATTTATTTTGCATTTGAATATTATGGAACTTTTAAATTAGTTTCTTTGAATGATTAAGTAAAGTAGTCTTTGATTTGAGCATTAACTCTCTTTATTAAGTTTTGAGTTAATTCTTTAATCTTAGTTGCAGCTCCCTGTTTGCTTTAATTTGGATTTCTTATTTTCACATTTCCCTCGGTTTGAACTTGTGTTTCCAGCATTAGTCATAGTTGTTAGAATAAGATAAGCTTTAGCCTTGCATTTCCTGAGCTTGCACCTCGAAGCTTACGATCCCTGGGTTGACAATTTAATGTCGAAATAGATAATATATATTTTACTCGACAACGATCTCAATGCAATCTTTGAATATGGAAGGTAAAAAATAACTGACACGTAAAATGTTTTGGGTTGTAGCCATCCCAAAAAGATGACGGGCACAAGCTCCTAAGTGACAGTCATTTAAAACTTGTTCAACCTCTTCGCGGGTTAAGTAACGTCGTAGGACAATATCAATGCCACCTTGGCACAAGGTGTCACCAATGATAAGATAGACTTTTGAATGGTGTCTAATGCGACGTCGTTCATCACGTGAAACGCTAGGCTGAAAGCATTGGGTTTGGAGATAGAGAACAATATCTCCATACCATGGATCAAAAGTACTAATGAGGAACATGGATTCATTGGGAAGGGAATCACCAGGTTCAATATCCTCATTAGTATGGGGAAGATCGCAAATTAATTCTGCAAAAACCAACGATTTCTTAGCCTTGAATTTGGCAAACTTGAGATTCAATTGTTGGAGAATGATGATCCATTTCAAATATTTGACCCCAAGTACTTGACGAGTCAAGATGTGGTACATGGGGTTCGAGTTTGAAATGATCGTGGTAGTGTGTAACAAGATATAGTGGCGAAATATTTTGACGAAAATAACTACCACCAAAGATAACTTTTCGACATGTGAATATTGTAGTTCGAGACCTGATAAACTCTTACTCAAATAGTATTTCACATGTTCAGTGACATCATCATCCTCTTGTACTACCACCATGGAAATAGTGTTAGTAGAGGTAGTCAAATAAATGATATAATCTTTCGCATAATTCGGTGGGTAAAAAAGAGGTGTGTTCATTAAAGCATGCTTAAGAGCATCAAATGAGTGTTGAGCGGTTGCATTCCAGATGAAAGGGGCATCTTTCTGCATCAATCTCATGAATCCTTTAGTGATTTCGGCGTAATTGCAAATAAAATGACGAAGAAAGTTTGTCTTCCCTTGCAAACATTGCAGTTGGGTAAGGTTGTTGGGAGGGGGTAAAGCGAGAATGGATTTAACTTTTAAGGGATCCACCCTAATCCCATCTTTGGAGACTACGAATCCGAGGAGTCTCCCTGATTCAACAACGAAAATGCATTTATGGGGATTCAAACGTATGTTATAAAACCTGCATCGAATAAATATGGATCGTAGGTGACCAATATGGTCTCGTTGATGAGTCGAGTGAGCTGGTAAGTCATCGAGATAAGGTTCAACGATATGTTTGATGTTGTGGAACACATACGACATACCCCGCTGAAAAGTGGCTCCAACATTTTTAAGGCCAAAAGGTAATTTTCGATAAGCGAAAGTCCCTCATGGGCAGATGAAGGTTGTTTTGTGTTGATCAACTGGTAAAATGTCGATCTAGTTATATCCAAAGAAGCTATCCATAAAAGAGAAAATGACACTTCCGACGCAATTATCGATAATTTGGTCGATAAAGGGTGTAGGGTAATTGTCCTTGGGACAAGCCTTATTAAGATCCCAATAATCAACACTGAACGATGTTGGAAACCCATTCGGTCAGAGGGACGAGATAAATAAAACTTGATTTGAATAGTTTTTCGACTTCTGCCTTGATTGTCACATTTTTTTTAGGATGAAATAGGCGAAGTTTCCTTCTCACAGGTTTAACTCCCGGGTAAGTTTTGATTTCATGCACAGTGATCGATCGATTAATCCCTAACATTTCTTCGTAACTCTAGGCGAAGATGTCGCAAAATTATTTAAACAAGGCAGTATAAGTGTCAACCTCTTCAGCTGAACAACTTGCACCTAGTTGTATGTTTTCCACAATACCTTCTTTAATGGATATGTTGACAGTAATAGTGTGAGAGATATTTCCCAAATTCCCCTCAGAGATGGTATCCTGAGTGAGTATTGGATATTGGAGGGAGTCGATGATATCGCTAGGAAAGATAGAGGAAATATCTTTCTCTATTTCATCCAAACTGGGAAGAAAGGATGAACGATGGTGGTTGTCATCCCATGGTGCCTCCTCGATACTAAGCATTTCCACAATAGATTCATCTGATGGAAAAATATGTAGGATGTAATCAAAAGTAGAGGATAGGGAATCCAACCAGGATGGTAATGAATATGTAGTAGATGCCAACAGATGTTGGTCGTCCAGTGAAGGAGAGGTAGACTGAATGACGTCGTATTCGGCCTTTGCAGAACTAAGTGGCATAGTTTCACCTGGTGTATCAAATTCTAAAGGACTAGGCACGATCCATGGATTATATTATTCGAAGGATGGATGTGCCATAGTCGAAATCATATTAGCCGTTGCGATGTGTTACGTAGTGGGAGGAAGAGGTGTAGGAAAGGTACCCATGAGCGAAGAATCTTTCAAGATACCTACCCCAACACTTTCATAAGTAATTTTTGAGTCTCCCAGAAAAAGGAATGTTGTTGGTCGTTTGAGTGCGAGCGTCGGGGGTACAGTAATATAACTAATCGATGGTCACAATTTTACCTTGATGAGGGAATTGGACACATTGAAAAATCGATGAAGCGACGATAGTCATAGCATAGAACTAACTTCTCCCTAGAAACAAGTTATAATCGAGGGGAGCATCAACTACTTCAACATCTACAAAAACTGTTTTTCCTCCCAATTGAAGGACTAAGGATTGTAATAATCCATGAGGACAGAAACCTCTTCTGTCGAATCCTCTTAACATGGTGGGAGATTTATTAAGACCATGTGATTTAAGGCCTTTCCAACAAGCCAAGGACATGACACATGTGTATTCCCCCTCATATAAGATCGTGCGATGAATATGTTGATTATGGAAAACAACATCGATTTGGAAAGCAAGTTGGTGAGAGAGTCGTGATTTAAAATTATCCAGGTTGAACGTGATATTATTTAATGACTCAGGATCTATAGCTCCGATGGCTTCCAAGAGAGTCCTATGTTGACTAGGGCAGTGTTGTAGAACTTCGAGAGCTGACATAGCGCAAGGTGCTTGGGCCAAATCTTCAACAATGTTGTAGTTTTGAGCAGCACACAGATTAGGATTAAAGGTCGACTTTCTAATTGTGCTCTTGGGTGGGCGTAGAATAGAGTCAAAACTTGTTTTCTCAATCTGGAGTGGTCCATATGGAGGAGTAACTATACTTTTTCCTTATCAAGTTTACCTGGTGGTGTGTCATATGTCGTAGTACGAGTGGTCAAATATATCCCATTAAACATGTAAATGTGTGCACTCGATGAATCTTCCTCGTTAGGAGGATGATTTGGGTTACCTCCTGTTGGAGGTGCAGGATTTTGTGCAACCAGTGACTGTTGTTGTGGAAAAGGATGTGTCAATACATCGGGTTGAGAATTTCCTTTAAAAAGTTTAGCAACTTCATCATGGTGAGGACAACCTTGTGTGTAGTGATCTTCACCAGAAATGAGACATGGAAATTTCGGTTTGCGCTGCAATTGCTTCTTAGTAGTAGGTGGTTGTATTTGTGTTTTTACATTTTAGGTTTGATTATTGTTTTTCTTAGGTTTATTCTTAGTTTTCTTCTTCCCCCTTGACTGTTGTGGAGAAGCAGATTGAACTGTATCCAAATAAAATATTTGAGTCAGGGTGGAGTTTGATGAGAGTGGATTCGATCCGGTAGTGGGGGCAGTGACTGAACGATTGGTCCTGCCGGTCGACCATGAACTGGACTGGGTTTTGACGAAATTGATAACTGTTGACGACGATTTTTTTCAACAATACTCAACCGACAAAGCATTACCAGGATCCCCCTTCATTTCACAGTTGCTTGCACAAAGTCTTGCATGCTCCCATTAAGTTACTACTACACATTCAAGGAAGATGAATGAGGTATGTCACTATTCCCAAATATTTTAAAAATTTATGACGTGTATCAACTAACAAATGACCATGATTGTCAGTCAATATATTTTATTGGGCAAGTTACAGGTTCGTCGAAATGAAAACATGATCATTACAGGTTGTTGGTGAGGCTTATATGGTACTTGGTGGAATTGTCATGATCCTCTACCTATCATTTTTTTAAAAACTTGTCATTTTTACACTCGTGATTCTCTCATCCAAATATTATCCATGCCCCTCTCTCTAAGTCTAACATCATTACCAAACTTTAAATTATAAGTTGACACTTTTTCATGCCATACCACTCCTTATGTTGATATTTACCCATCTTATTTACATTTAAAAAGAGAAAGTGAATACATTTTTAAAATTTAGTGTAATCCATGTCACCATTGATATATTCACATTCTCACTTTTCAATCATATCTCATTAGTCTCTCCATATTTTTCATGACTTAAAGTTATTAAAGTTATACCACATAGCTTCTTATGGAACTATGCTATATATCTTTTCACCACCCTCAACATTGGATACAATGGACTTAGAAGTAACAAAGCAAGAATGGAACCTTTCCAGAGTCACACCAATGTAACAAATATGGAGAAGAATGAAACAGCTGATGAAGATTCAAAATGGAAGGATTTTCCCATGGAACTCCTTATGCGTATACTTAGGATTGTTGATGACCGTACTGTAATTATTGAATCTAGTGTAAGTACTGGCTGGAGAAAGACAACCTGCATTGGTGTTCAAGAACGTTYTTTATCACGGTGTAAGTGGAACATGAGCAAATTACTTCGGTCAATTGCTCCTAAATTCACTCGTTTGCAGCGCCTTAGTCTACGCCATAACCAACATCAACTAGATGATCAAGCAGTGGAAATGGTTGCAAAGTATTGTCATGATTTGCGTGCTCTAGACCTTCCCAACAATACCCAATACATCTATTGATGCTCTGGCACGTGGCTTTAATCATCTTGAAAAAATTAATATAAGTGGATGTTCAAAGGTTACTGATTCAACACTGATATTTATGACAATGAAGTGAAACACATTGAGACATCTAAATCTTTGTGGTTGTTTTCGAGCTACGTCAGACAGGTCTTTGCTGGCTCTGGAACGAAATTGCTGCGACTTGCAATCTTTAAATTTTGGTTTGGTGACTGATGTAGGCGTGACAGGTTTGGCTCAAGGATGCCCTGGGATGAGGGCAGTGGATTTGTGTAGTTGTGTATTAATAATAGATGAAAGCGTTGTTGCATTCGCTGAAAACTGTCCTCACTTAAATTTGTACTACTGCCAAGATATCACCAACACTGCTATGTACTCTTTAGTAAATAGTAGCATATACGGGGCGGGGAAGGAAAATTCCCAAACACACGAGCTATGTATGGGCACGTAATAGTTGATGAGTTTGTGAAGAGTTTGTTCGAGCTAGTGCATTCACCATGAGTCCTTTTGTTGCCACCCCAACGTCCAGTGTTATCATCAATATTACACTCGCTAAGACTCAAACAACGACACCGACGCCAGTCGTATACCCAAGTCACAGGTTGAATTCATAGCTTTTAATGAAAATCTGGAGAGGTAAATTCCAAAAGCTCAACTGTTTGATCATACAACAACTTTACACGAGCTTGAAGAATTGGAAAGAGT